>CM025785.1:28828046-28843106 GCA_014636745.2 Centella asiatica | reverse complement strand
GGGGGGGGGGGGGGGGGGGGGGGGGGGGGGGGGGGGGTTTAATACAAGTTCTTTGAAAATTCTTTTCGATTGACTGTTCTTTAAGAAATTTAAACTTTTCTGCGGAATATAAAGAACACAATCTAAACTCTATAAGCAATTGCCTTTATTTGATTTAACAATTGATTACAAGTTTTCTAACAATCAAGACAAGCTTTGATCGTCAGCTTCTATTCTGTATATTAAGAGAATACAACTCTTCTAATTCTATACAGCTTCGTATTGTTATTCTGTAATTTTATAATTACAGCTTCTAAAAACTAAGTTACCAAAAAAACCTAGCTTCCTAATTCAAATCAAATACAATCTTTCCAATTGAAAGATTTCTAACAAGTTTCCTTGTCAGCTACGTCTTCAATAAAGTCTACATGTGCATGGAAGACTTTCCTTCTTTGATTTGAACTCTAACACCACCAGTGATTAAGTCCTCGACTAATCTCCGATGGCTTCTTTCATTAGTCCCCGATCACTTCGAGTAATCTTCGATGCTTTGGCTTTAGTCGTTGGTGACGTCAACTTTTAATCTCCGATGTATTGTATTAGTCGCTAATGACGTCATCTTTTAATCTCCGAGGTATTGTGTTAATCACTGATGACGTCAGCATTAATCTTTGACTCTTTAGTTCCAATCCCCGATGACATAAGCTTTAATCTCCGATGAACAATTCTTCAATCTCTGATGAACAAAACTTTAATCTCCGATGAAGGATTCTTCAATCTCTGATGAACAAAACTTTAATCTCCGATGGGCAAAGTCCAATCTCTGATGAACAAAAACTTAGTCTCTGGTGGACTTTTCCCTTAGTCTCCGACAAGCCAAATTCAATCTCCGAAGGACTAATAAATTTAAAACAACTTGTTGAACAAACTCAACAAGTATTCCAGCAGTACATACAAATAAAATAAACCTATCTCTTTATTATAATGACTAATTTACAAACAAGAGATACTACTGCTAGCTACAATACTAAAGTGTTACAAACCAACACTTTTCTGTACATTTGTATTCCTAAGTATTCTAAGAACAATCGTCATAAAATATTTATAAAACCTAACAGTCCCTTGCTTGAAACACTGGAGTTTCAAGAAAACATCCTACATACAATCCATAGGAAGAAAAAGTTTCTTCATTTTAGTCCTGAGTACCTACCATGATTCCAATCGTGCCTTGCCCTCTTTTCTCCTTCTTGTCCTCAAATTTTCATACCATAGGTTGGCATAACCCGTGAGTTTCAACACCGCCACCTTGAATCTCTTGCGGTCATCATAGTCTTTATAATCAAAGACTCGCTCGATATAATGCAGCCACTCTAGAAATTTCTCCAGCTTCATGCTGCCATCAAAATCTAGAATATCCAAACGCAGGCCCTTGTCATCATCAATGTTTTCCTTCTGCCTCCGATATACTGGTCTGGCCACTTCTTCCTCTTTTGAAACTGAAGTATGAACAGATCTAGTACTTTTGTTTGGACTCGTAGAAGGATTCCTCTAATCTAGCATTGCTAGAATCTTGTTCATTCTATTCGTCAGATCGTTTATTTGCCTATCACGACGCAAGTTTTCTGCTTACTCCATAGTCAACCCCTGTGGAATAATTTGTTCTTCCTCTCCAGCCATTTATTTGTAGTTTGTAAATTAATACAAAAACAACTCGTCCACCAAAATCTCTCATACAAAGATGATGTATTTGATCTAGGAGGATCAAACACAAGTTGTTGAAAATAAATGTAGGATGATTATATAAAGAATTTAATCATTGAGAACCAGCACCAAAGGATTGATTTGATTAGTTTGCTTAAACAAATAAATCACCTGCAAGCTAAAACAAATCAGTTGTGAAGGTTTAAAGGAATTAACCACCAACACTCAAGATAATTGTAAGTAAAAACTCATGCAATTGTATTAATCAAGTATGTCTTACATCGTCCAATAAACAATTATTTATAAGTTGAAATAAACCCTAATCCTACTTTGGAAATAATATTACATTGCAAAGAAATCTAAACCAACAAGGAAAGAAAACAAGCCTATCATGAATACGAAACAAATACAAAACAAACATGGAAAGTAAATTAATATATAAAAACAAAATATTTGTAACCGTCAGTGAATAATTGGCCGTCAGTGGATAATTATCCCCTGACAGGTAAATTGGTTGTCGAAGGATAATTATCCCCTGATGGCCTAAAACAGTCATCAATGGATAATTATCCACCGATGAGTTACTTAAACCCCTGATGATGTCACACTAACTCCTAGTTATCCACTGATGTCGTCATCCCCTGACGCGCGTATGAACATCCTCTGATTCCAGACATGGCATCCCTGACACGCATAGGAACATCCCCTGATGCCAGTTCTCGGCACCCCCCAACACCAGTTCTCAGCCAGTTCTCGGCTAAGGCACAAAGTTGCTTAACTCCACATTTGTAAGCAAAGTAACAACAGAATGACAAGTACTTCCAAGGCAAACCAAAGGAACACAAGAAAAGGAAACAAAATACAAAGTTATAACAGAATAAAGAATTTGCTGATGAACAGAAGATATTCACTGGCACGAGCAAGTCATCCACTTACAGGAGCAGAACATCCCTTGATGGCCAAGAAAAATGTCCTTTGACAAACAGTTGGTATCCCTTGACAGACAACAGGTATCCCCTGATATGAGCAAACCCCCTGACAGCCAAGTAAAATATCCACTGACAGATAGTTGACATCCCCTGAGGCAGGCAAGACATCCCTTGACGTGGGCAAGACATCCTCTGACATCCAAGCAAACATCCTGTGACAGACAGATGCAATCCCCTAACGCTAGCAAGACATCCCCTGATGCCTGAGCAAATATCCCTTAACAGGAAGATGGTATCCCCTGAAGCGAGTAAGACATCCCCTGACAGACAAATGGTATCCCCTGATACGAGCAAACATCCCCTAATGGCTAAGCAAAAACCCCTAACAAACACTTGGTAGCGCCCAACGCGTGCAAGACATCCCCTGACGGCCAAGCAAACAACCCTTGAATGACAGATGATATCCCCTGATGCGAGCAAGACATCCCCTAACGGCCAAGCAAACACCAATAACAACAATAACTCTTGCTCGAGTTTTAATTTTGAGCAGTTCCTAAAAGTAAGCAGTTCAGATAACAGGGAAACAATTTGCTTAGCTTGTGGAATTTTTGAGAGCTATGCAACTTATTTTTAACTAAATTGATACATTCAGAGGCCTAATAGCTTTTTGGAGTGGGGGTGCTAAGATGTATCTGAGTATTCCTCTCACTCCAGATCTTATAAACATAAACAGAGAGTACGAGACGTTTGATGTAAGACCAGAATTTTTGACTTGTGTCTAGAAGGAAATCGTCTAGAACCTGATCCTAATCTGTCCATATATGGTTTCTGCCCAAAAGGTGCAACAGCTCACCTATGATCTTACAAGAATACTTACAGGAAATAAATAAGTGATCCATGGATTCATCAGAAGAGTTGCACAAGGAATATGGGAGAATATATCGCGAAAGGAGCCTACTGTGGAGACCCAACCAGAGAATGAAAGAGAAGCAAGGAATATGCAGAGGGTGCCAAGCTATCTCCCAGATAAGATTTTGGGGGCTTCTAAGTTTGATGGAGTCCCATATATGGCTAACTTTGACTGTGTTAATGTCATATCAACTCCAAAAAATGTTGTCTGGGCAGTTTGGGAAAATACGAATTGTGGAAAGCTTATGTTTAAAATTGAGGACAGACACATGGTAGTTCGCTGGAAGGTACCATTGGTCACCAAAGATGATAGAGCTTACATGGGAATTGAAATCTAGCTGTAATTCCTGGACAAAAAGATCAGTTGGCCTGTAACATAAAGGGGCCAAATCACACCAAAGGTCTTGCCATAGAAGGAAAGTGTTGCCATTTCTGAGGACATATTTCAAATATTTGAGGGCCACGGGGCGTAGGAGTGTACTTCGAGCCCATTCTATTCTACCTGGAGATTCGTGGAGATGGATTAATTAGGGAATGGAGAAGGTGAATCTATTGTGTTTTGTTCCATTCCTCCGCCTTTTTAATCCCAAGTCCTCCCTCCTTTAAAGGGAGGGAAACGGTAGACTAGGCTATCCGAGAAGAGCTTGATCCCCTCTAAAGAAAGGACATAAGAAGTTTGTCAATTTTCCTTGCAACATACTTGGGAAAGAGGAACACTTTGCTCCAATACGATTGGATAACAAAAAGAATCGAGCAGATAAGTTGTCTCCTACCTACAAAGGATGAAAACTTGTTAGTCCAGGAATTTATTTTCTTAGTAATCAGCTGGATAAGGGGTTCACAATCAGAGGCTAAAAGCTTTTTGGAGATAAGCGGGACTCTGAAGAACTTGATAGGCCCATTGGTGACTTGCATTTAGGAGAGTGACAAGATTTCTTGCAGATGTTCAGACTTTATATTTGAGTAGAATAATTGGCTTTTTGTTGCATTCCTTTGAAGACCTTAGAGGGAGGAGAACATATCCAAAGCATGGAGGAGGTTTTCCATCGCAGATACATAACCTTTGCAAACGAGCATGAGATCATCAAGATTTACCATTTTATCTAAAGCTACATAAGAACGATCAACAAATGACTCCAATGGATCAAAAATCCATTGCAATAAGTTCCCATTTCCATTCCGGAATTTCCAAAGGTTGAAGTAATCCACTTGGCTTCTGATGCTCTGTTTTTACTCTTTGATAGGTTAAAAAACGATTTACCCAATCAGCATCTTCCTTTTTCATGTTGGTCCACCAATAAATCAAACGTAAATCTTGGTACATTTTGGTGCTCCTAGGATGTATCGAGAATTTTGACTGATGTGCCTCTTGTAAGATCTCATGTCGCAATTTTTCCATTGGGGGTATCCAGATTCTATTTGTTTGTCCCACAAGATGGTTTGTAAAAGGGTGGGGAGGTTGAATACAAACCACAAAATTCTTTCGAATTTTTTGACTTTAGTGAATATACTGTATAGTAAGTTGTGAAAATGAAAGAATACAATATATCACAAGTGTTTCTGAACTTTTATAAAAGAATGAAATATTACAAAAGCTCACTGGTTTGAATGACCAGTTTCTAACAATTATGTTGAAAACAACAGCTACTTACTAGAATATGATTTATAGCTTCTTTTTCTATTAACCTAATTACAACTGCTAACTCTCTAAATATGTATAAAAGTGTTGTTCTGAGAGATATGTGATCTGAGATAAGATGTATTCTTGTTGTTAAACTCAGAGTTCTCAGATGTCTTCAGCTGCTCTATGTCTTTCTATAGACACAACTTCCATATACTCCAAGCTTCTATTCTGAGTTGTTTACCAAAAATATCTCTATAGTTTATTAGTACTTGCAGCTCTGTCACACAACTTTCTTCATTATTCAGCCTCCCTTCGATGCCAGCCTGTTTATGTGACTTTTCTGGTGTATATTCACTGCACCAGCTTCCATTTTTCTTTTTGGAGTTCCCAAGATAAGATATCAGCAATATATATCTTATCTTTGTGGGCTTCTCTGGACATAATTAGTCCAACTTCAATGAACTTCTTGTTTCAAGTTGTTATAAGTTGTCTCTACAGTATTTCAACTTGTTGTTTTGCAGGTTTCATGCTTGCGGCTTTGCAGGTTTCATGCTTGCAACTTGATGTGTGTGTGTATAATTTATTTCCTTGAAGCTTCCTTGGTAGCCAATCTCTCCTTATTGGACAACCATCCTTATCTTATTTCCACCGTCTATACCATATGTCATCCCTTATGTCAGTGGAAATTTATTCTCTAATGGATAGTCTATGGTTGCTTTAACATTAGTCTCTGATGAACAAACACTTAGTCTCCGATAGATCGAAACTTAGTCTCTGATAGACCGAAACTTAGTCTCTGATAGTTCAAAAACTTAGTCTCTGACAGTTTAAAAACTTAGTTTGCGACAGTCAAAAGCTTAGTCTCTGATAGTTCAAAAACTTAGTCTCTGACAGTTTAAAAACTTAGTCTCTGATAGTTCAAAAACTTAGTCTCCGACAGTACAAAAACTTAGTCTCCGACAGTTCAAAAATTTAGTCTCCAACAGTTCAAAAACTTAGTCTCCTACAGTTCAAAAACTTAGTCTCCGACAGTTCAAAAATTTAGTCTCCAACAGTTCAAAAACTTAGTCTCCTACAGTTCAAAAACTTACTCTCCGACAGTTCAAAAACTTAGTCTCCGACAGTTCAAAAACTTAGTCTCTGATAGGCTCTTAGTCTCCGATAGACAAAAGCTTAGTCTCCGATGGGCTAATTTTGGTTAATCAACTTTGACATTTGTTGAACTCTACAAGTGTATTCATTGTAGTTTCTGATGCTTTCCTGCAGTTTCTTGATAGTAGATTCTTATAGTGCATTACTGCAGGTACTTGTACATTTACAAAATTTTAACAATTCTAAGTGTTATACATCATCATCAAATGCTATAATTCCTAACAATCTCCCCCTATTTATGTTTATCAATGATAAGCATAAATCAAGGTTTGATGATGATGTCAAAATACCAACCTTATAACTCCATAACTTAGAATTGAATTAAACATGTAAAAACATAAATGTACAAAAAACACAATCAATGATGGTTTTGTTGTTTTCAGTTCTTCAAAGCCCAACCATCATTCTATTGGCCTTTTTAACAATTCTCCCCCTGTCTTCATTAGAATTACTTTGTTTCCTCTGACTTGATCATTCTCCCATTCTCCCCCTTTTTGACATCAGCATCTTAATGTTGGAAGGTAGGAATCATCAGTAGAGGTTGACTAGAAGGAAGAAATTATTTGAGCTTTGTTTGAAGATCATTGATTATGAAGTGTTGGAGCTTCATGTTGTACTTTCTTTTATCAATGCTTCACAAACATTCTGTGAGTACAGCTGCACATGATCCATGTGTGATCAAATATTCTAATGTTAAGTGTGCTGCTCTTGTGTTGCTTGCATCCAACCAAACAATCACAAATTCTTTTCTCAGTATCCTTTGATTTTTGATCAGAATGGTGATCAGAGAATATATGAGCTGCAAAGATAATGAGTGAAACAATTTCTCTCTATTCTTTTCTTCAAGGATCTCATCCTTGCTCACACTCTCTCCTTTTGCCTGACTTGTATAAGTCAGCCTCTCACACTTATCTTAAAAAAAAATTCTTTAATTTCTTTTTCCTCACATTTTTCTAGACACAAGGTCTGACTCTCATTTTGAATTCTCTCAGGCTCACTAAATTTAAAATCTTCCTATTGTGGGTGACCTGAAGTGGTGTAGAAAATATAGTAAGAAAGTGTTTTATATCAGTGAATTGTTTGATAATGTACTTATTGTAGTATTCACTGATGAGTTGAGAGATGCTCTTTGTTTCAGCATAAAAAAAATTGGCTTCTTTGATGATTAAAATATCAAAGAATTTGAAACCAATGGAATTAAGAAATTTCCATTGCTTCTTAAGAAATATGAATTAGAGAAGAAGAATGAATAAGGGTAGAATTTTAAATATTGGATGCTCCTCTTGAATAGAGAAAAGAGAAACATCATTGTGACACCTTATGTGTGCATTAAGTGATAGGTTAATCATTGATCAGAGCCTGTTTCTTCTTCTTTTGAAAGGTATATATAGATATGATCATTGTAGACTCAAATACTTGTGTCCTTGGAGGTGGACTATTTTTAATAGATACAGCCTTTTGAGAGGTTGCACCTAAAGATGTGCTTTTTCCTTTTAGAACTTAATATCCTTTTGAGAGTATATTAAGCAGTCTCCAAGGGTTCTCATTGTTCCTTATTTCTTCCTCATAACTTTTTCTAAAATGCTCACCCTCCCCCTCAACAAATGTTGGTGGTGGTTGTTTTGTTTTTACAACCTTTATCTTTTGAGAGATAGAGGAGGTGGCTTCTGATATAGACTTGTTTTTAGAGGGTTTTGCTACTTAGGTAGAAGAAGTTGGTTCATTACTAACATCCTTCATTGTAGTAGAATTAGAAGAAATAAGAATAATATAGTAGAGAGTTAAGACAATACCTGAATCAGCTATGATAAGATCCTGAAATAGATGAAGAATATTAAACATGGGGAATCCTGTATATTATATTAGTTTCTCTACTATATATATATATAATCAGTAGTTAATTATCTACTAACAATTAAACAATTGTAAGATAATTAGCCACTGCTGCAATTTCAGACTTGCACAAAATTTTAAAAAAATCTTATTCACTAAAATTGAGCATACCTAGATTACTTACCAACCTGTTAAAGGTGGCTTCATCCAATGGTTTGGTGAATATGTCTGCAAGCTGCTTCTCAGTTGGAGCAAAATGAAGTTTCATTGTACCATTCATCACATGTTCTCTGATGTCTATGTGCTTTGTTCTAGAGTGTTGCACAGGATTCTCTATAATGGAAATGGCACTTGTGTTGTCACAATAAATAGGAATATGATTGTACACCATACCATAGTCCATCATTTGATTTTTCATCCATAAGATTTGAGCACAGCAACTCCCAGCAACAATGTATTCTGCTTCAGTTGTTGAAGTTGACACAGAATGCTGTTTCTTGCTAAACCATGATTCTAGTTTGCTTCCAAGAAATTGACAGCTTCCTGTTGTGCTTTTCCTGTCTAATTTGCAACCTGTATAATCTGCATCTGAATAGCCTATTAGATCAAATCCAGAATCTCTAGGATACCAAATTCCAAGATTTGGAGTACCCTTGAGATATTTGAATATTCTTTTAATTACAATTAGATGAGATTCTCTAGGATCTGATTGGAATCTTGCACATAAACGAATTGAAAACATTATATCAGATCTACTTGCAATGAGATATAAAAGAGAGCTTATCATGCCTCTATAACTTGAAACATCAACCTTTTTACCAATTGAGTCTTTGTCAAGTTTAGTGGCTATTGCCATGGGAGTTTTAGAAATTGCAACATCTTGAAAATTAAATTTCTTTAAAAGGTCTTTTAAATATTTTGTTTGACTGATGAAAATTCCATCAGAGGTTTGTTTAACCTGTAAACCTAAAAAGAAAGTTAATTCTCCCATCATGTTCATCTCATATCTACTTTGCATGAGCTTAGAAAACTTAGAACATAAGCTCTCATTTGTAGAACCAAATATAATATCATCAACATAGACTTGAACAAGTATAATGTGACCAGTATGTTTTTTGTAAAATAAATTTTTATCTATGATACCTCTAGAAAATTTATTATCAATTAAAAACTGAGATAGGGTATCATACCATGCTCTTGGTGCTTGTTTAATTCCGTAGAGTGCTTTGTCTAACCTATATACATGATTGAGAAACTTCTGATCTTCAAAGCCAGGAGGTTGCTGGACATACACCTCTTCTTGTATTTTCCCATTCAGAAAAGCACTCTTTACATCCATCTGGTACACTTTAAAATTTGCATGAACAACATATGCAAGAAATATCCTGATGGCTTCCAATCTAGCTACTGGTTCAAAGGTTTCATCATAGTCAATTCCTTCTTCTTGTGAATAACCTTGTGCAACTAGTATGGCCTTATTTCTTGTCACTGTACCAGCTTCATCCAGCTTGTTTATGAAGATCCATTTAGTACCAATGATTGATTTATTCTTTGGTTTTGGTACTAGTCTCCAGACCTTGTTTCTTTCAAACTGATTGAGTTCCTCTTGCATAGCAATTACCCAATCAACATCTTGTAATGCCTCAACCTTTTTAGGCTCAATCTTTGATAGAAAGTTGAGGTATAGGCATTCATTCTGAGTAGCACTTCTTGTTGACACACCTTTAGTTGGATCTCCTATTATTTGCTCTATAGGATGATCTCTTATCCATTTTATTTGTGGAGGTAAACTTCTTGAAGAGGAAGCTTCTTTATTATAGTTTCCTCCATGGTGTTCAGTGCTCTCAGCTGCTTGTGAAACTCCCCCAGAATTAGTGGATATTTCTTGATTTGAGAGATTCTCTGATTCATTTTCTACTAATTGCTCCCCCTCAGTAGTTAAAGTGTTATCCACTGGTGGAGTGGCTCTTTGGGAATCAGCTTCATCATTTGATGAGTCATTTTCAGCATTTTTTGACTCATCTTCATTTTCAAACCTTAGAACCTCATGCATTCCTTCATCTAGAATTCCTTCAATCGTTTTATCATCAAAGGCTACATGTACTGATTCCATAACAATGTTCAGTCTAAGGTTGTAGACTCTGTATGCTTTGCTTGTTCGAGAATAACCTAGGAAAATTGCTTCATCAGCTTTGGTATCAAATTTTCCTAAGTTTTCTCTTTGACTTTTGAGAACAAAGCATCTGCAACCAAACACATGAAGAAACTTAAGTGTAGGTTTCCTACCTGTCATGAGCTCATAAGGAGTCTTTTGATGAGCTTTTACAATCATTGATCTGTTCTGAGTGAAGCAAGCTGTAGAGATAGCTTCAGCCCATAAGTAAGTAGGTAGCTTAGCTTCTTCAAGCATTGTTCTTACAGCTTCAATTAGAGTTATGTTTTTCCTCTCAACTACTCCATTCTGTTGAGGGGTTCTTGGAGCAGAAAATGTGTGAGATATTCCTTTGTCCACACAGAAACATTCAACTTTGGAGTTCTTGAATTCTGTTCCATTATCAGTTCTTAGAACTCTGACAGTCAGCCCAGATTCAATTTCCACTTTCTTGATGTGATCAATCACCAACTGAGCTGCTTCATCTTTGGTATGCTGAAATTTTACCCATGTGTATCTGGTGAAATCATCAACTATCACCAGAGCATACCTTTTCTTTGAGATAGACATAATGTTTACAGGTCCAAATAGATCCATGTGAAGTAGTTGTATTGGACTTGTTATTGATGATATCTCTTTGCTCCTAAAGGAAGTCTTCTTTTGCTTCCCTTTTTGACAAGCTTCGCATAAGCCATCTTGAGTGAATTCCAGTTGTGGAAGGCCTGTCACTAATTCTTTCTTCACCAAAGTGTTGATTGTTTTGAAATTCAGGTGAGAAAGCTTCTTATGCCATAGCCAACTTTCATGCACTGATGCTTTACTGTAAAAGCATGTGAATTGATATTTATTTGAAGAACAAAAGTCAACTATGTTGAGGTTACCTTTTCTAACTCCAGATAGAGCTATTTTTCCATCTTTACTGTTACTTATCAAGCAATGTTCATCCTTGAAAGCAACATTGTAACCTCTGTCACACAGTTGGCTGATATTGAGCAAGTTGTGCTTAAGACCATCAATTAGTGCTACATTATTCAAGATGACATTTCCATTTGTGACTTTGTCATATCCCAATGTATATCCTTTGCTGTCATCTCCAAAAGAAACACTTGGGCTAGCTTTCTCCTCAAATTGTGTTAGCAGGGTCTTGTCTCCTGTCATGTGTCTTGAACAACCACTATCTAAGAACCAAATCTGTTTCTTTGTACCCTGCACATAGTAAACAGCTAAGTTAATTTAGGAACCCAGACTTGCTTGGGTCCATTGTCATTTTTAAGGTTTAAATTAGCAGTTGTTAAGGATTTTTTAGTTTTATCTTTCTTTATCACCCACTGCTTAGAAGAAATAACTTTCTTCTTAGCCTTAGGTGTATCAGATTTTTGCCTTAACTTTAGAGGAGTTTTCAGATAACTATTTTTAACCTTATGAACATTTGATTGGTTTTTAATAGTTAACTTTTTCTTTTTATCAGAAGGTAAGTTTCTAGCATGCAAGTTCCTAGGGATATTTTTACACTTAAAAGCAAGGTGGTTGGGATTTCCACACTTCCAACAATGTTTCCTAGGTGCATTAATAATAGGAATATAATTAGTATAATTGTTAATTCCCTCCTTACCATTCCTATTATTTTTCAACTTAACTTCTGATGAGTGAGTGGACTTTGGATTAGAGCTTTTGGCCCTGAAATCATTTAATTTCTTTTCCAGCTCACTAACTCTTTGTTCTAGCATAGTCTCCTTTGATTTTTCTTCGATAGCTCCTGCCTTAACAAATTTTATCTTTTTAAAGATAGGAGCAGTAGCTATTGGAGTACTTTTACTTGTGCTAGATTTATCATTTCCAGTGATTGGCAATTCCTCAATCACAGGCTGCTTACCCTGGACCTTACTATTATAGCCTAGCCCTTTATTTTGACTGGTGCTATATTTTTCTATTGTCTCCTTAACAATTTTAGAGGAGTTAGTCCATTCTTTTATGATGTCCTGCTCTTTCTTAAGTTGTGCTCTTAGCCATTCTTCTATTTGTTTAGCACATGCAAGATCATCTTGTGCCTTTTTGCACTCTTTTCTGACTTGTTCAAGAAAATCTAGTTCAGACTCTAAGAAAGAATTTCTATTCTTTAACTGATCAATGGTTTCAATGAGTCTAGCATTTTCTTTTACTGAGCATCTAAGTGTTCCTTTTAAATGGTACATTTCTTTACATATGTCAGTTAAGCTTTCTTCGCAATCAGATAATGACATAGTAGAAGAAATAGTCAAGTCAGTTACCTTAGAGTTCTTGGAATTTGGACTTCTAGAAGTGTTACTGCTATTAGAGGAGTTGGCCATCAGTGCCATGTTGACAAATTCTTCATCCTCTGATTTTGAATCAGCCCAATCTTTGCCTTCTGTGATCAGTGCCTTTCCCTTGCCCTTGTTGCTGTTGAGGAGATCATAGTATTTCTTTTTATAGGAATCCTCATTTCTTATAGTATCCCTGGGCTCCCTTGCCTTTTTTGTCAGACTTGGGCTTCCTACACTCACTAGCAAAGTGTCCAAGAGCATCACAGTTGAAGCACCTGAACTTAGATCTATCAACCTTGCCAAATTGACTTTCTTTCTTTGATGAAAAGACATTGTTGAATCCAAGCTTTCTCTTGGCAAATTTAAGCTTTTTGAATTTTCTAGCTATTAAAGCAAGAACTTCATCAATGTCTTCTAAATCTTTAGGTGTGCAAAGTTCTTCCTCTTCCTCTACATCTTTAGCTTCTTTATCAGATTCTTGATCAGAATCTGATTCCTTAATGAGAACTCTTTTCCCATCAAGCTTCATTCTACTTTTTTCTGCTGTAAAAGCAATAGACTTCTCTTTCTTCAAGTCAGCATTCAGCATGTTTCTTTGTTGAACTTCAAGCTCATATGTTTTGAGATTACCATAGAGCTTGTCCAAAGACATGGTATTCATGTCCTTAGCTTCTCTTACAGCAGTTGTCTTGGCATCCCAAGACTCTGGAAGTGACCGTATGAATTTGATATTTATGTCTATATTCTCATAGACTTTCCCATGCAATCTAAGATCATTGATGAGTCTGTTGAATCTATCATATAGTTGAGTAATAGAATCTCCAGATTTGGCAGTGAAATACTCATATTGTTGGATGAGTAATGATCTTTTGTTGGCCCGTACTTCTTCAGTTCCTTCACATAATATTTGAATGGTTTCCCATATCTCCTTGGAACTTTGGCAGTTGATGACACTGTTGAACATATATCATTATCCAACCCATTATAGAGGATGTTCATGATTTTTCAGTCTTTTAGGACTTCCTCTTTTTCTTCTTTGGAGAGCTCATTTGGCTTTTTAGGTACAAATGTTTTTGGAGTTGGAATGCCATCAACAATACCTTGTGGCACAACTTTTATGGGTATAACCGGTCCATCATTAAGTATGTCAGCATATTGAGAATCAGTTGATTCCAAATGCAAAAACATTCTTTTCTTCCACAAGAAGTATTCTTCCCTCTTGAGTATTGGAATTTTGACATTTCCATCCTTTTGTCCCATCTTTTGATCTATTGATTGTTGTTTTAATCAATAGGCTCTGATACCAATTGTTTGTCCCACAAGATGGTTTGTAGAATGGGGGGAGGGGGGGGGGGTTGAATACAAACCACAAAATTCTTTCAAATTTTGTGAGTTTAGTGAATATACTGTATATCAAGTTGCGAAAATGAAAGAATACAATATATCACAAGTGTTTCTGAACTTTTATAAAAGAATGAAATATTACAAAAGCTCACTGTTTTGAATGACCAGCTTCTAACAATTTTGTTGAAAACAACAGCTGCTTACTAGAATATGATTTATAGCTTCTTTTTATGTAAACCTAATTACAGCTGCTAACTCTCTAAATATATATGAAAGTGTTGTTCTGAGAGATATGTGATCTGAGATAAGATGTATTCTTGTTGTTAAACTCAGAGTTCTCAGATGTCTTACCTCAGCTGCTCTATGTCTTTCTATAGACACAACTTCCATATACTCCAAGCTTCTATTATGAGCTGTTTACCAAAAATATCTCTATAGTTTATTAGTACTTGCAGCTCTGTCACACAACTTTCTTCATTATTCAGCCTCCCTTAGATGTCAGCCTGTTTATGTGACTTTTCTGGTGTATATTCACTGCACCAGCTTCCATTTTTCTTCTTGGAGTTCCCAAAATAAGATATCAGCAATATATATCTTATCTTTGTGGGCTTCTCTGGACATAATTAGTCCAACTTCAATGAACTTCTTGTTTCAAGTTGTTATAAGTTGTCTCTACAGTATTTCAACTTGTTGTTTTGCAGGTTTCATGCTTGCGGCTTTGCCGGTTTCATACTTGCAACTTGATGTGTGTGTGTATAACTTATTTCCTTGAAGCTTCCTTGGTAGCCAATCTCTCCTTATTGGACAACCATCCTTATCTTATTTCCACCGTCTTTAGCCATATGTCATCCCTTATGTCAGTGGAAATTTATTCTCTGATGGATAGTCTCTAGTTGCTTTAACATTAGTCTTTGTTGAACAAACACTTAGTCTCCGATAGACCGAAACTTAGTCTCTGATAGACAAAAACTTAGTCTCCGATAGTTCAAAAACTTAGTCTCTGACAGTTCAAAAACTTAGTCTGCGACAGTCAAAAGCTTAGTCTCTGACAGTTCAAAAACTTAGTCTCTGATAGTTCAAAAACTTAGTCTCCGATAGTTCAAAAACATAGTCTCCGACAGTTCAAAAACTTAGTCTCCGACAGTTCAAAAACTT
>CM025785.1:28800812-28828036 GCA_014636745.2 Centella asiatica | reverse complement strand
TAGTCTCCGACAGTTCAAAAACTTAGTCTCCGACAGTTCAAAAACTTAGTCTCCGACAGTTCAAAAACTTAGTCTCCGACAGTTCAAAAACTTAGTCTCCGACAGTTCAAAAACTTAGTCTCTGATAGGCTCTTAGTCTCCGATAGACAAAAGCTTAGTCTCCGATGGGCTAATTTTGGTTGATCAACTTTGACATTTGTTGAACTCTACAAGTGTATTCATTGTAGTTTCTGATGCTTTCCTGCAGTTTCTTGATAGTAGATTCTTATAATGCATTACTGCAGGTACTTGTACATTTACAAAATTTTAACAATTCTAAGTGTTATACATCATCATCAAATGCTATAATTCCTAACACTATTTTTAAATCATAGTAGACATTTGGCATCTATTTGACATTTTCCTTTTTCTTTCACTAAAAGTCTCTCTTTATCTTCTTGATGGTCCTCTTGTGCTCTCTTGATTTGGTTGTATAATTGGGGCTCCTCCCGAGTCATTTCTCCTATTTTGTATATCATCTTCTACTAACAATACCTTGAGGTGTAATCGCTCTAAATCTTTGCACAACTCAGTTTGTGTGATCATGATGTTCAAACGTTCATGGCTACTTAGGACATCTGCTACCACATTAGTTTTTCGAGGGTGGTAATTTATTGTACAATCATAATCTGTGATCAATTCCAACCATCTACGTTGTCCCATATTCATCTCCTTCTATGTGAAGATATACTTCAAGCTCTTGTGATCTATGTATATCTCACATTTCTCTCCATATAGATAATGTCTCTGAATCTTAAGTGCAAAATGGATTGCTGCTAACTCCAAGTCATGAGTTGGATATCATTTTTTATATTATTTTAGTTGCCTTGAAGCATAGGCAATAACCTTTCCTTGTTGCATTAACACACAACCAAGTCCTTGTAAAGATGCATCACTATAAATAATGAAATTTCCAGTGTCATCAGGTAAAGTCAAGACTAGTGCCATTCTTAATCTCTTCTTTATTTCCTTGAAACTTTTTTCACATTCAGACGTCCATGTGAACTTAACCACCTTCTTAGTAAGGTTGGTTAGTGGTACCGCTAATTTTGAGAAATCTTTTATGAGTTGTCAGTAGTAACCAGCTAGTCCTAGAAAACTTCTTACTTATGTGGAAGTAGTTGATTGAGGCCATTTAGTCACTGTGTCAATTTTCATTGGATCTACTGATATTCCATCTTTATCAACGACATATCCAAGAAATTGTACTTTCTGTAACCAAAACTCACACTTAGACAACTTAGCATACAACCTTTCTTTTCTCAAAATCTCTATAGTAAGTCGAAGGTGTTCTTCATGCTCTTTCTTTGGACCCATGTAACTCATCAAGTAAGTCATCCAATCTGGGCATTGAAAACCCATACTTGATAGTGATATTATTGACAGCTCGATTGTCGATGCACATATGCCATGTAACATCTTTTTTTGGCACCACCAAAGTTGGCACTACGCAGGGACTCATGCTTTCCCTAACTAACCTCCTTTTTATCAATTCCTCAATTTGTCTTTGAATTTCCTTAGACTCTTGAGGGTTGCTCCTATAGGCTGCCTTGTTAGGTAGTGGGGCTCCCGAAACTAAATCAATTTGGTGTTTAATTCCCCAGATAGGTGGTAAACCTAGTGGCAAATATTTAGGAAAAACATCCTTAAATTCTGTTAATAACTCCTCCAAAGCTCTAGACGGTTTTGTTGCTATTTGCTCAGATTGAAATCTGACAACAATCAACAACAATTGTCACCCCCTCTTGCAGCAACTCACACTCGAATTGTTTCTCACACCATTAAACTTTCCTTGCTGGTACTGAGTGAAGACAAAGGTTTTAGAGTTGTCCTCTTGTTACCCACCTTGACAATGTGCACGTTTGTTTTTCCGTCATACTTGACACACTGGTCATACTGCCATGGTCTTCCCAACAGGATGTGACATGCATCCATTGCGCAAACATCACACAACACTTGGTCCTTGAATTTCCCAATTTCAAAAGAGATTAGTACTTGTTTGGTGACCTTAACCTCTCCTCCATCACTTAGTCAATACAACCTGTATGGTTTAGGATGTGGTGTTGTAGGCCAACTAAGTTTATCAATTAATGTGGTGGAGAGCATATTAGTGCAGCTTCTTGTGTCAATGATCATGTTGCATAGTTTATCCTTCACCAATACTCTTGTCATAAATATTTTGTCCCTTTGATCGGCCTCTAAGGGAACTGACTTTGTGTAACAATCTCCTTACAACCAATTGTGTTCCATAGGTTTCAAGTTCCTCTTTTGAATCAGCCTAAAATTCATCATCATCCTCTTTGCACCTATCTTGCTCCTTTTTTTCAAGCGTTTTTTGCTCCTTCAACGCATAAGCTTCTTCAATTTCTTCTATGTCTCGGGGCAATCAAACTGCATGTGCCCATATCCTTTACACTTAAAGCAAATTCTTTTGCCTCTGATGCTAAAGGTGCTGAGGTCTTACCCTTATCCTTTTTGAACCTGTCAAAGTTAGTAGTGAATTTGTCTACGGGTTGGGCTTCGTTCCTCCTTTCTATTCAGCCCCTCTCAAATGTTTTATTAACAACCCAGATATAGTTACTCTCCTTAGCCTTGGCGTGTTTTTCTACATGCATGGCTACCTTGCAGACCTCCTCGAAGGTCCAGTAAGGTTGGAATTCAACCCTTTCGGCAATATTATTGTTCAAACCCGTTAAGAAACGAGCAATCTTGTGTTCTGTTCTTTCATCTAGATCACAAAAGCATCGTTAATTTTTCGAACTCCACTATGTATTCCTCCACCGATAGTGCTCCCTATTTGAAACTTTGTAGTTTAAAAAAAACATCCTGCACATAATATGTGGGAAGAAAACATTTCTTCATTCTAGTTCTAAGTGCCTCCCAAGATTCCAGTCGTGCCTTGCCCTCTTTTCTCCTTTTAGTCCTTAAGTTCTCACACCATTGGTTTGCATACCTTGTGAGTTTTAAAATTGCTATCTTGAATCTTTTATGGTCATCATAGTCTTTATAATCAAAGACTCATTCTATACGTTGTAGCCACTCAAGGAATTTCTCAGGTTTCATACCACCATCAAAGTCTGGGATATCCAAATGTAGGTCCTTGGTGAGCGATTAGGTTTGTATTAAATCTACAAATTACAACCTAGATGGCTGGAAAAAAAGAACAAGTTATTCCACGAGGTCTGACTATGGAACAAGCACAAAACTTGCTCCGTGATAGGTAAATTAACGAGCTGATTGACAATCTAAATGAGATCCTAGCAAGGTTAGATCGAAGAAATCCTTCTACCAGCTCAAATAGGAGCACCAGATCCGTCTGACTTCTGACTCAGAAGAAAAAGAAATGGCTAGACCCGTGAACCATAGGGCTAGAGAGAATAATGATAATGACAAGGGCCTGCGACTGGATATTCCAGACTTTGATGGCAGTATTGATGTATTTGATCTGGGAGGATCAAACACAAGTTGCAGAAAATAACTTTAGGATGATTCTATAAAGAATTTAATCACTGAGAACCAACACTAAAGGATCGATTTGATTAGTTTGCTTAATGAAATAAATCACCCGCAAGCTAAAACAAATCAGTTGTGAAAGTTTAAAGGAATTAACCACCAACTCTTAGAAAAAATTGTAAGTGAAAACTCACACAATTGTATTAATCAAAGTCTGTATTACATTGTCCAATATAAGAAACTATTTATAAGTTGAGATAACCCTAATCCTACTTTGGAAAGAATATTTACAATGAAAATAAATCTATTCTGGAAAGAAATCTAATTCAACACGGAAGGAAAACAAACCTATTATGAATAGGAAACAAATACAGAAAAATAAGAAAAAACACATAAAAAAACTCGTGGCCGTTAGTGGATAAATATCCCCTGACGGGTTAAAACTGGCTATCGGAGGATAATTATCCCCTAACGGTCTAAACAGTCATTAGTGGATAAATTATTCACCGATGGGTTAATTGTTTCCCCTGACGATGACATCATAGTATTCTTTGATTATCCGCTGATGACGTCATCCCCTGATGCGTATGTTGACATCCTCTGATGCTAGGCTCGGCATCCCCTAAAGCCAGTTCTCGACACCCCCTGATGCCATCCTCAGCATCCCCTGATGACACCCTCGGCAACCCTGACGCCAGTTCTCGGCTAAGGTAAAATGCCTTCTAACTCACCATTTGTAGGCAAAGTCATAGTAGATTTGCAAGTACTTCCCAACCAATGCCCAGTGTACGCATCAATGGAAAATAAATCTAAAGTAACATCCTTCAATGAGAGATTAATCACATTTTCCAAAGCTGCATATCATTGATCAACACTCAATGACTCCCACGGATCATCCTCCTTTTCTTCAGAAACAATTGTCCTCAATTGAGCCACATCGTCGTCATGTATATAAGGAGCCAAATCACTGACGTTAAATGTTGTACTTACTCCAAAATTTCCTAGCAGCTCCAGCTTGAAGGCTTTGTTGTTAATCTTTCCCACAATTTTGAAAGGACCCTCTGACCGAGGCATGAGCTTATGCTTATGCAGATTAAGAAACCTTTCTTTTCTCAGATGCAACCAAACAAGGTCACCCACTTGGAAATCATGTTGTTTGCGATGTTGATTGGCTAGGGCCTTGTACCGTGCATTAACCTTCTCAATCATGGTCCGCACTTGTGCATGCAACTTCAACATTGCTTGAACCTTTGCTTTAGCATCCATATGAACATACTCACCCTTTGGCAAAGGAATTAAATCCACCAGAATACTTGGATTTTGACCATATACTACCTCAAAAGGTGAGTGTTTAGTGGCATAAGTAGGAGATCGATTGTTAGGTTTTAGAACATTTGATGATAATTGTCTTTAGATTACTTAGAGTACAAATGTATTGAAAGTGTTAATTAGTAACACTGAAGTTTTGTAGCCAGTAGTTATCTCTTTGATTGTAATTTATTCATTATTTGTAAAGAGATAAAATTATTTCATATTTGTAAGTAACTGTTGGAATGGAGAATCGAAGCTTCAGAAAGTCAAGATGTGTATTTGATCCATTAGAGTTTACAAAAAGGCTTATCGGTGACTAGGAGAACTGGTCAAAGACTAAAAAGATTTTATCTGTCGGAGACTAGTTTTGCCTATCGGAGACTAAGGCTTACGTTATCAGAGACTAAGTCTAAAGAAGTCGGAGACTAAAGCTTACGTCATCGGAGACTAAAGATAAAAACATCAGAGACTAAGCTGATGTCATCAGAGACTAAGCCTTAAAGCATCGGAGACTAAATAACTCTATCGGAGACTACACAATCTGACGTCATCAGGGACTAAAAGCACCAGAGACTAGTAATGACGTCACTAAAGACTAAAGATGAAGCATCAGGGACTAATCGTGATTTATTTCCTGAAAGATACAGAGTTCGAATTAAAAAGGAATGCCTTTCACGTAAAGCAAGATATTATTGAAGACGTAGCTGGTAAGGAAACTAACCAGAAATCTGTTCCTATCAAAAAGGAAAGATTGTATTTGATTCGAATAAGGAAGCTGAATTTTATTCAGAATAGAAACTGAGTTAATAGTAATTCAGTTAAAAGAGAAGCTGTAATTAGGTTTACAAAAAACTATAATTCAGAAGCTGTATAGGTTTTTCATAGTTTGTATCTTTTCCTATACTGTAATTAGGTTTAGAATTTGTAATCAGTTGTGAAATCAATATAGCAATTGTTTATAAATTGATTTGAGTTTTTGTTCTTTATATTCCGCAAGAAAGTTTAATTTCTTAAAGAACAAGAAATTCGAAAAGTATTCAGAGAACTTGTATTCAACCCCCCCTTGTACAAGTTCTCGACATCTCACTCGGAAAACAATTGGTATCAGAGCCTGTAATTGAATTTATTCAATTAATACGTTCCAAGAGATGGCCAATGATGAAGCAAGCAGCTCTAGCATAATGGCGTATGCGGGAAGTCGTGATGGTGGTACTAGAATCCCTATTCTTAAACGAGAAGAATATCTAATGTGGATGCAAAAGATGTACATGCACTTGAGAGTAAAAGATCCATATTATATTGATAGGATTGAGAAGGGTCCTTATCTACCCAGGAAATTTATTCCTGCTAAAACCGTTGATGGATCTATTGTAGCAGAACACTTTGAACTTGCTCTAAAATGTGATTATACAAATGAAGACAAGTTGCAAGTGTTGAAGGATGCTAAGGTGATGAACATACTTTATAATGGAATTGATAAAAATATGTTCACAAGCATCATAAATTGCACTACATCAAAGCAAATCTGGGACACCATCAAAGTCATGTGTGAAGGAACTGACCAAGTCCGAAAGAACAAAAGGTCATTGTTGACACAACAATATGAGTTCTTTCAAGCAAAGCCTGGTGAACCAATAACATCAGTTTATGATAGGTTCAACACTTTGCTCAATGATTTGAAAATACTTGGAAAGTCATATGACAATGAGGATGTCAATACCAAGTTCATGAGATCTCTTCCTCTAAGTTGGGATCCAAAAACAACAGCCATAAGAGAGGCTTATGACTTGGACATACTCACACTGGACAGGCTCTACGGGAATTTAAAGACATATGAACTTGAAGTAGAGCAACGACAACGCATGCATGGCAGGGATAAAGGAGATGCGTTGATAGTTGAGACAAGCAAGTCTCAAGAGAAGCTTGATGAGGAATCTTCTGATGCTAGCTCGACTGATCAGAAGATGAACTGGACTCTGATGATGACATGAGGAATTTATGGTATTCATGGTCAAACAGTTCAAGAAATTTAGGGCCAGCAGGAAAGGAAGAAAATCATCAAGGAAGCCTAACCCAAATCGTGAAGGTCAAAAAGTCACCTTCGACTTAAAAAAGATAAGATGCTACAACTGTGATGGGTTAGGGCACTTTGCCAATGAGTGCAGGAAGCCTAGATCTAATGATAAATCTAAGGATGAAAAATCAAGGAAAGACTTTATTGACAAGAAAGCTAAATCCAAGAGCAAAGCTTTGATAACTGAGGGAAAAGATTGGATTGACAGCGACTCTGATGAAGAAGTTGTCAACTTTGCCCTAATGGCTCGTAGTGATGAGTCAAGTGATTTTACAAAGGTATGTGATGTAAATCAAAATTTTAACGTGCTTAATTTACTTGATACATCTAGCATTGAAAGCATGCAAAAAGATATGTCTGATTTGCATGTCAGTTTTAAATCATTAACTATTGAACATACCAATGTAAAAGAATCACGTGATAATCTCTTGAAAAGAACCAAGTTTCTTGAAGAGAGATTGGCATAATTTGACACTATCAAGTTTGATTTAAACAAAGCTCATCACATATTGATCTTTTGAAAAAGAGGGAATATTACTTAGTAGAGCAACTTGAAATTGCTCAAGCTAAGATTAAACAATGGAACACTTCCTCTAAAAAATTAACTGACTTGGTAGAGTGTCAAACAATAGGTCAAAAATCTGGACTAGGTTATGATGAAAATCTAGACAAGAGTTCAGATTTAAATGATCTATTCGAAGCTGCGAACTCCTTAACTAGTAAGCCAAATTTTATAAAAAGAATTAATTTTGTCTCTCCTATTATTGAACCTAAATTCATTAACACTCAAGATCAACAAATCACTGCAAAAACAGAAATTGATCAAAAGACAGGGAATGTTGTTGATAAGAGTGAAACGAAAAGATTAAATATTGGGTTCATGACAAAGACACAATTAAATAAAAGATTGGAAACTCTTCCAGACAAAAAGGCTGAAAAATTTGTGGAGTTAAGCAGAAAGAATAAAAATAGGAATGGAAAGATAGGCATTAATAAACATACAAACTATGCTAGAATGTCTGATGCTCCTAGAAAGACATGTCATGTATGTGGTAACCCCAACCACATAGCTGTAAACTGTAGGAGCAAAAATAAAATTCCTATAATTGAGACTGCACCTTCAAAGAGAATAAAAGATAAATCACCAGTAAAAAGGTTAGAACATCTTTGCATTAAAACTGAAAATTCTAAGCTTAGCAGTCTCTCACAAACAAGTAACAAGACTAATGATTGTCCTATTAAAGTTAAAACTGTTAAAAGACAATCAACTCAATCTGAGTCAAGTCTTGAGTCTACAACTAGTGAGAAAGGACCCATGAAAATTTGGGTCCCAAAAATCTCAAACTAGTTACTCTCTACTGTGCAGGGCAAAAAGAAGAAATCATGGTACTTGGACAGTGGCTGTTCAAGGCACATGACCGGAGATAAGACCCTGCTAAAACAGTTTGAAGAGAAAAGTGGCCCAAAAGTCACTTTTGGAGATGACAGCAAAGGCCATACAAGGGGATATGGCAATGTTGAACATGGAGATGTCATCTTCACAGAAGTAGCACTGGTTGATGGCTAAAAGCACAATTTACTTAGTGTGAGTTAACTATGTGATAAAGGATTCCATGTCACCTTTAAAGAAGATCTATGCCAAGTGTGTGACAAGGAATCTGGGAATGTGATATTGACTGGAAAAAGAAAAGGAAATTTGTATGTTGCAAATCTTATTTCTTTTATCGATCAAATCACATGTCTCTATAGCAAAGCTTCAATTGAGGAAAGTTGGCTTTGGCACAAGAAGCTTTCTCACTTGAATTTTAAAAATATCAATAAGCTTGTGAGGAAGGATTTGGTAGCTGAATTCCTCAATTAGAATTTAAACAAGAAGAATTATGTGGTGCATGCCAGAAAGGGAAACAAAAGAGTGTATCATTCAAGAGTAAACCAGCAACATCAATCACTGATCCACTACAATTGTTACACATGGATTTGTTTCGTCAAGTGAATGTGATGTCTATCTTAAGAAATAGATATGCACTGGTTATTGTGGATGATCACACGAGGTATACTTGGGTAAAATACCTCTTCTCAAAAGTTGAAGCTGCTCAGTTGATAATTGATCATATCAAGAAGATAGAAACTGAGTCAGGAAAAACAGTAAGGGTTATAAGGAGCGATAGAGGAATAGAATTCAAGAATTCCCAAGTACTTGAATTCTGCACTGATAAAGGAATAACACATCAATTCTCAGATCCAAGAACCCCTCAACAAAATGGAGTTGTTGAGAGGAAAAATAGAACCCTTATTGAAGTAGTAAGGACTATGTTACAGGAGGCTAAGCTTCCCACATATTTTTGGGAGGAAGCTATAAGCACTGCTTGTTTTACACAGAATAGATCCTTGATAAACAAAGCATACAACAACACACCTTACGAGTTAATGACTGGGAGAAAACCAACTCTCAAGTTCTTACATGTGTTTGGTTGTAAATGCTTTGTACTGAGAGATTCATCAGAGTCAAGAGGAAAGTTTGACAATAAATCTGATGAAGCAATCTTCTTAGGTTATTCTCTGTCAAGTAAAGCATACAGAGTATATAATCTAAGAACAAAAGTCATTGTGGAATCAATACAAGTCGTGTTTGATGATAAAAAGATTCCAGGAATGATTGGACAAGGATTGCATGAACCTTTCAGTTTTGAGAATGAATTGGATGCATGGGAATATCCATCAGAGACTATTGAACAACCCCAAGATAGTAATGATCCCTACATAATTGAGGGGGAGCTAACAGTTGTGCATGAAGTGCCAAGATCTAATAATATATCAGAGAATATAGTATTAGATGAAACTCAAGAGACTGGTGACATTAGTAGTCCATTGGAGACTAATGTTTCACCAGAGACTAGAGTCATTGATGCACAATCAGAAACTATATTGACACCGGAGACAATAGAAATAAACAGATCAGGGGAGCTAATAATGAAGGAGTCAATGGTTTAAGGGGAGCAGTCTCTAATCAAGAAGCTAGAAGGAATAACACCAATCTAGACAATGAAGCCTCAACTTCAAGGTCAAATCTACCACGTGCAATTCCATGGTTGAGAGACCACACACAAGATTTGATAATTGGAAGTTTAAAGGATGGAGTCAAGACTAGAAGTGCAACTCAAAATGAATGTTTATATCTCAGTTTTCTCTCAAAGATTGAGCCAAAGAAAATTGAGGAAGCACTTCAAGATCCTGATTGGATAATTGCCATGCAAGAGGAGTTAAACCAATTCACTTGAAACAAAGTCTGGAGACTGGTACCAAAACCAAGGAATAGATCAATAATTGGTGCCAAGTGGGTCTTCAGAAATAAATTGGATGAAGCTGGTACAATTACAAGGAACAAAGCAAGACTGGTTGCAAAAGGATATTCTCAAGAAGGAATAGACTATGATGAGACTTTTGCACCAGTAGCAAGACTTGAAGCGATAAGAATCTTCTTGGCATATGTAGCCTACAAGAACTTCAAGGTGTACCAGATGGATGTCAAAAGTGCTTTCTTAAATGGTAAATTGGAAGAGGAAGTCTATGTTTACCAACCCCCAGGTTTTGTAGACTCCAAATTGCCAAATCATGTCTATAGATTAGACAAAGCATTTTATGGCTTAAAACAAGCACCAAGAGCCTAGTATGATACTCTATCTCAATTTTTACTTGAAAATAAATTTGTTAGAGGTATCATAGACAAAACATTATTTTATAGAAAGTAAGGCTCTGACATTATTTTGGTGCAAATATATGTAGATGATATTATATTTGGGTCGACAAATGAAAATCTCTGTAAAAAATTTTCAAAACTTATGCAGTCTAGATATGAAATGAGTATGATGGGAGAATTAACATTTTTCTTAGGTTTGCAGATAAAACAATCAACTGATGGAATATTTATCAGTCAGTCTAAATATATCAAAGACTTATTGAGAAAATATGATTTAGTTGATTGTGCACCTGCAAAAACACCCATGCCTACATCCACTAAACTAGATAAGGATTTAAAAGGAAAGAAAATTGATATTACTAGGTATAGAGGAATGATAGGCTCTCTTTTATATTTAACTGCAAGTAGACCTGATATAATGTTTGCTACATGTTTATGTGCTAGATTTCAAGCTGACCCTAGAGAGTCACATTTGATTGCTGTAAAAAGAATACTCAGATATCTAAAGGGTACCCCAAATCTTGGATTATGGTATCCCAAAGAATCTGACTTTAAACTAATTGGTTATTCAGATACTGATTATGCAGGGTGTAAGCTTGACAGGAAAAGCACAGTGGAAGCTGCCAACTTCTTGGAGGCAGACTTGTTTCTTGGTTCAGCAAGAAACAAAATTCAGTTTCTACTTCAACAGCAGAAGCGGAATACATCGCAGCTGGGAGTTGTTGTGCTCAAATCCTATGGATCAAGAATCAACTCCTAGACTATGGTATGTCATTATCCAAAATTCCTATTTATTGTGATAATACAAGTGCCATAGCAATAACAGAAAATCCAGTGCAACATTCAAGAACAAAACACATAGATATTAGATATCACTTCATAAGAGAACATGTAAGTGAAGGTAATATCGAATTACACTGGGTAACAACTGATAAACAACTTGCAGACATGTTCACAAAACCTTTAGATGAATCTACCTTTTCTAGATTAGTTTCTGAATTAGGTATGTTGAATTATGTCTCTAAAAACTGATTAAAAATTTGAAACAAGTTGTTTAGTTGTAAGAAGCTAGAATTTACTTTCTAGAATGCAGCTGTTTTTAATTAAACAGAATTTTAGAAGCTAGAATTTTAATTTTGGAAAAATATGAAGAAATGAATAATCAAAAGTTTGATTATTGAATAATATGAGTGAGAGTGTGTAAGGGACTATTTTTAGTCTCTGGTAGTTGATTTTAATTAGTCCCCAACTTAATTAGAAATTGAACTATCAGAGACTACCTTAGTCCCCGATAGTTAATACTATCAGAGACTACATTAGTCCCCGATAGTCAACACTATCAGAGACTACCTTAGTTCCCGATAGTTAATACTATCAGAGACTACCTTAGTCCCCGATAGTTAATACTATCCGAGACTACATTAGTCCCTGATAGTCAACTCTATCAGAGACTAATCTTCATCTAGTCTCTTACAAGTGAACTTATCAGAGACTAGGGCAATCTCCGATGGAGGGTAATATGGTAGTTAACCCTCCCACGATCAAAAACGGTTCACTACCCTTTAGAATTGCAAACGTTTCAAACAATTTGATAAAACAAAATTCAAACATCTTTGCAATCACAAACACTCAAGCTCTAAAAATTATTTTCTCTCTGCAAATACTCTGCAATTTAACCCTTTTTCAAATTTTCTTCAAAAGTTCACAGATCTCTGAAAATGGCCGCTAAAATTGTTATGTTCAAGTTTGGAGACTTTGATATTATCAGGACAAACCATGCAGGGGTGGCTGATAAGC
This sequence comes from Centella asiatica, assembly GCA_014636745.2. Taxonomy (NCBI): domain Eukaryota; kingdom Viridiplantae; phylum Streptophyta; class Magnoliopsida; order Apiales; family Apiaceae; genus Centella; species Centella asiatica. The sequence continues at coordinate 28,815,665 of CM025785.1, read as the reverse complement.
ATGTCTTTGAAGCCCAATACCACCCCTTTGTGGATTTCCTTCAACACTCCAATCTTTCGTATGCCATTTACGAAGCCCCCATCCAAGCCGCTGAGGTTATCACGGCTGTCTGGTCCACTGCTACCATCCAGGGTAAGAAAACTGACTTCCCTGTGGTACGTTTCAGGTATGCTAATAATATCTATACCATAGATCATACTATTGTAAATAATGCTTTACATTTACCTGTTCATGAAAACTATGACTCACTTGCTTCTGATGAAGAAGTTGTTTCTATGTTTAAAATTTTGCATTATTCTGCTGAAATTAGTTCTGTTGGGTCAATAACACGACCCCATCTTAGGCAAGAGTGGTCACTATTTTTTAACATGATAACAAAAGCATTTTCTACTAAGTGCAATGGCTATGATGTTATTACTACACTCACACAACAAATCACTTTTAGTGTGTTGTATGATAAGCATATTAACATTGAGCTTTTAATTCTGCAAAATCTTTTGATAAAACTTAAAACCAGTAAAAATAAAATTTATTATTCTAGGTTTTTGATGATGATTGTTAAATATCTAATTCCTAACCTTAATATTACTGGAATGCAAGTTTTACCAACTGTTTTGCAGAGTAAAAGAATATTTACAGATGTGAAGCATAAATCTGCAAAGGTAATAGTTCCTTTATTTTTCCCACCTGTCATGAGATCTATTCTCATTGTCAGGCTTCCAAATCTTTATTCTTTGCAATTCTTTGAGGATATTGAAAGCCAAAACCTCATTAATCCTCCAACCACTTCATATCAACTATCTATAGTCCCCTCCACAGTCTCTCAACAGATTGTGGTTGTAAAACCAAAGACAATCACAAAACTCCCAATTAAAAGAAAAATAATTGAGGGAGCAAGTGAGGATGAGGGAGAACAAGAAGCTGAAGTTCCACTTCAGAGAAAGAAGAGAGTTATAACCAAAAGCCCACAGCAATCCAGTGCTTCTCAAAAAGCAATGGAGGTTATAAGGAAAAATAGTGAACTATCACCATCCTCCCAAAAGGATGTTGACATTGAAGAAAGTTCCCAACCAGGAACACACTGTACAGAGTCTGCACAACCTCTTGTTCACCAACAAGAGGAAACCCAAAGAGAGAAAATAAAAGAAAAGAGTGACACAAGGAGTGCACACACAGAGTCATCTTTTGATGTTCCTCAATTTTCAATGTCTGAGGAACAGCTAACACTCCAAACTGAACATTCTTCTCTTTTTTCTCCCACTCTTGATTCTTTTGATATACATATGATTGATTCTCTTGATTTTTCCCAAGAGGAGCCAATAATCGAGACAAGCTCTCATACAGATTCCATGGATAGATCCCTAGCCCAAGATAAACAAAGGGAACCTCCTATCCATGCTGTCACACGCTCTTCTCAAACCCCCACTTCTGTAGGACAGAGTGACACCATCCAAATGAGTGAGGATGTGAGAATATACACATACAAGAGAGTCAAGCGTTAGATAGCTTGGAAAAAGGAAAGAAAGAGAAGTTGGGTGCCCAACCCCAGGTAAAAGGAGAGAGTGTGAGCAAGGATGAGATCCTTGAACAAAAGAAAAGAAAGAAACTTTTAGCAGGTATATTTCTACAACTTGTTGAAACCAGCTCACAAGAAGCTCTGGTTTCTTCTGCTTCCTCCATCAAAATCCAAACAGAAGAATCAGAGAAAAGTACAAGCACAGGGGATGCAGCATTACATATAATCTCTGAGATGTCCAATGCAGATTTTGAAACTCTTTATGGTCTACAACAGTCTCAAGATCATATCTCTGCATTAAAGACAAGGCTTGCAGATGAACCTGTGCCTGAAGAAGCTCCAGAGCATAATGTTGATGAATGGCTTGATGCCTCTTATGCCAACACTCTGGAGGATGCAGCCGCCCAATTAAGGCAGGACTATGTGACCAATATTGGGTTAACTACATCTGCACCATCAATTCATGACATAATGGAAGAAGTAACCAAGGTGGATAAGAAACACACAAAGTTTCACCACTTCTTGGTTACTGGCATCAATGGTGCAGTGAAAAAAATTGAGGAAAGGATGGAGTTGGAGACCGAAAAGATTAGAAGGTATGAAGGACACCTGCCAAGGAGGACAATTACTGCCATTGATACACTTATCAAAGACAAGTCCAAGACTGACAGTCGACTTCAAGCCCTTGAAGCAAACATCCAACTCCTGATCCAAAAGCAAGACAGAATGGAGCAGCTACTTATGCAGGCAATTCCAAGTCTGGTCATCCCCTCTAAACCTAAAGATGCTGATGTCAAAAAGGGGGAGAGTGGTCCATTCAAATCTGTACCTGTACACAAGACTGGTTCTGTCCTTGATGCTGAATTACAAGCAATGATGGACAGGATCTTAAAGAAACATGCTGATCTTGCAGCAGCTACGACAACAACACAACTTCCAACACCACCAACAACAACAACAGCAACAACAACAACAGCAACAACAGCAACAGCAAAAGCAGCAACAAAAGCTTCTCCTTCTTCCTCTGCACAAGCCCCTACATTCAAACACAAAGGCAAGGGGGTTATGGTTGAAGATTCAAAGCAGAAAAGCACTGTTCAACCAGGACAACCCAAGCTAATGGGGGATGCCATGAAGACAGCTAACTTTCCCACTCTAGTTGAACTGATAGTGGATGGGAAAATGGAGTTGGTCTATCCTCAAGAGCAAAAATTGATAGAAGCTAATGCTCTATTGGCTCAAAAACTTCAAGAGGAGGAAGACATGGCTGTAAAAAGGGAATAGGAGGAGGCAAAGAAGAAGAAGATTTTCACAAGGAGATTAAGTGCACAGAAAGTAGCCATAACCAAAAAGAAAAATAAAGAGATGGAAGAGGCAAAGAAGAAATCACGAAGGAAACCTTTGGTCCAGGAATCTGCAAAAAAACCTGTGATCAAGGCAACTATTAAAAAGCCTACTTATCAAGAACCTCCAAGGTCAATCGAGACTGCTTTAGTGGCTGTGAGTGGACCAACAAAGCCACAAATAGTTTCATCAAAGAAGTCTTACAAGGTTGAAATGGCAAGTACAAAAGAAATCATCAACGCCCTTAAGAAGACCACAAAGAAGATAAATCTGGTAAAGGGTACAAATAACAAAGAATTTCTCCATGTTTTCTTGAAAGATGGAGAATCTCTGAAGTTTGAAAAGCCAGCCTTGAAGGGACAAAAGAAAGAAGACCTGGAGTGGTTGTTGACTGTTGTGCTTGAGACTTCTGATCTCAACATGAAACTTTGAAGCCAGATTCAAAAGGTGATGAAGGTGAAACATAAGGTGGATACTGTGCCGAAAGCTAATCCTAAACCTCTAGGATTATGGTATGAGACTTTTCATGGAGAGAAAGTCTTCTTTGATTACAACAGAGATATTAATAGTGTCAATGAGCGACATATTGAAGGATTTATCAGTTTGCTCAAGGATGCTACAGAAGAAATTGAGTTGGTGCTGAAAAAGCTGTTGATAGATAGACTGGAGTTGCTGAGGAAAAAAAGAAAAGAAAGGCTGGAGTTGTTAAAGAAAAAATGAGGTAAACTTGTTGTGTTGGAGTTGTTTGTTAAAAATAAGCTGTAATTTTTTTTAAGCCAGACTTATAGGATTTAAACCTGAGTCTTGGTGGAAGCTGAACAACAGATCAAAGATCTTAGTTCAGAATATATTTGTAGTTAGTAATTCTTTATTCTTTTTTTAAGTAATTGTAATGTTGAGTTTTGACATTATCATCAACCTTGAAATTATGCTTATCATTCTGATATTCATAATTAGGGGGAGATTGTTAGGTTTTAGAACATTTGATGATGATTGTCTTTAGATTACTTAGAGTACAAATGTATAGAAAGTGTTAATTAGTAACATTGAAGTTTTGTAGCCAGTAGTTATCTCTTTGATTGTAATTTATTCATTATTTGTAAAGAGATAAAATTATTTCATATTTGTAAGTAACTGCTGGAATGGAGAATCGAAGCTTCAGAAAGTCAAGATGTGTATTTGATCAGTTAGAGTTTACAAAAAGGCTTATTGGAGACTAGGAGAACTGGTCAGAGACTAAAAAGATTTTATCTGTCGGAGACTAGTTTTGCCTATCGGAGACTAAGGCGTACGTCATTAGAGACTAAGTCTAAAGAAGTCGGAGACTAAAGCTTACGTCATCGGAGACTAAAGATAAAAACATCAGAGACTAAGCTGATGTCATCGGAGACTAAGCCTTAAAGCATCGGAGACTAAATAACTCTATCGGAGACTACACAATCTGACGTCATCAGGGACTAAAAGCACCAGAGACTAGTAATGACATCACCAGAGACTAAAGATGAAGCATCAGGGACTAATCGTGATTTATTTCTTGAAAGATACAGAGTTCGAATTAAAAAGGAATGTCTTCCACGTAAAGCAAGATATTATTGAAGACGTAGCTAGTAAGGAAACTAACCAGAAATCTGTTCCTATAAAAAAGGAAAGATTGTATTTGATTCAAATAAGGAAGCTGAATTTTATTCAGAATAGAAACTGAGTTAATAGTAATTCAGTTAAAAGAGAAGCTGTAATTAGGTTTACAAAAAACTATAATTCAGAAGCTGTATAGGTTTTTCATAGTTTGTATCTTTTCCTATATAGAATAGAAAAGAAGCTGATGATCATATTTATTATGGTTGTTAGAATTTGTAATCAGTTGTGAAATCAATATAGCAATTGTTTATAAATTGATTTGAGTTTTTGTTCTTTATATTCCGCAAGAAAGTTTAATTTCTTAAAGAACAAGAAATTCAAAAAGTATTCAGAGAACTTGTATTCAACCCCCCTTCTACAAGTTCTCGGCATCTCACTAGGAAAACATCAATTGTATGCAAACTCGGCATGTGAGAGTTTAACATCCTAATCCTTAGTTGTCTTGTGTACTAATCCCTTCAATAAGACTCCCAATGTTCTATTAGTTACTTTAGTTTGGCCATCCACTTAAGGATGATGAGAAGTACTAAAATACAATTTACTACCTAATAACTTCCACAATGTCTTCCAAAAATAACTCATAAATTTTGTGTCCCGGTCACTGACAATGGTTCTTGGAACACTATGCAGTCGAATCACTTCCTTCAAGTACAAATTAGCCACTCAAGACGCATCATCAATTTTGTGGCAAGCCATGAAATGTGCCATTTTTGAAAATCTATCCACCACAACCATGATTGAATCATTACCTCTTTGAGTGCAAGGTAATCTAACAATGAAATCTATAGACACATCTTCCCATGGAGAATCTGGAACAGGCAATGGAGTGTATAGCCCTTGATGAAACGTACTCTTTGTTCTCTGGCACGTAGCACACTGAGCAATAATGCATGTTACATCACCCTGCATCTTGGGCCAATAGAAATGCTCTTGTAAGATAACCAAAGTTTTGGTAATGCTAAAATGTCCTGCTAGTCCTCCTCTATGAGCCTCTCTTACCAACAATTCACGAATTGAATAGGATGGAACACACAAACAATTTCCTTTAAATAAAAACCCATCTTGCAACACATAATTACCTGTGGTTCCCCGAGAACATGCTTCAATTATGGGTTGAAACTCGAGGTCCAGTTTGTAGTACTCCTTGATCAACTCAAAACAAAGTAGTTTTGAACTCAGTACGCCCAGTAATGTGTATCTTCTCGACAATGCATCAGCCACCACATTGTCCTTTCCCTGCTTATGTTTAGTAAGAGAAATTGAAAGATTGTAGAAACTTGACCTACTTTGCATGCCAAGGGTTAAGCTTCTGTTGCCCGTGAATATACTTTAAAGCTTCATGATCCAAGCGCAAGATAAAGTGGTTAGGCCGCAAAAAATGACTCCAATGGTTGAGTGCCCTCACTATTGCATATAATTCCTTATCACATGTAGAATAGTTGAGTTTAGCCCCATTCAACTTTTCACTAAAATAAGAAATAGGCCACCATTTATGCACTAACATAGCTCCTATTCCCACTCCACTAGCATCGCACTCCACCTCGAAAGGACTCAAAAAATCGGGTAGAGCTAGGACATGTGTATCACACTTCTTCTTTATATTTTCAAAAGATTTTTGAGCAGCTTCAATCCACTCAAACTTCCCCTTCTTGATACATTCAATTATAGGTGCTACGACACTACTGAAGTTCTTGACAAACCTTCTATAGAAGGAAGCAAGACCATGAAAAGATCGTACCTCTGTGACTGTAGTGGGTACCAGCCAAGACTTGATAGCTTCTACCTTCGATGGATCCACTGAAATTCCATCCTCTAAAACTATATAGCCTAGGAAAGTCACGCTTGGCACCAAAAAGTAACACTTCTCTAACTTGGCATATAGCTTTTGTTTCCTCAAGATTTCGAACACCAACCCCAAATGTACAAAATGTTCTTCTATGTTCTTGTTGTAGATCAGTATGTCATCTAGGTAAACAACAACAAACTTGCCCAAGAAAGGTTTCAATACCTCATTCATCAATCTCATGAAGGTACTTGGTGCATTACTAAGTCCAAAAGGCATAACCAGCCATTTATACAAACCTACATTTGTCTTAAATGCTGTCTTTCATTCATCGCCTTCTCTCATTCTGATATGATGGTACCCACTGCGAAGATCAATCTTGGAAAATACTATAGAGTCATGCAACTCATCTAGCAAGTCATCCAATCTTGGAATTGGAAATTTATACTTGATGGTAATGTTATTTACTGCTCTACTATCTTTGCACATCCGTCAGGTTCCATCATTTTTTGGTACCACCAAGGTTGGTACTACACAAGGACTCATACTTTCTCTTACGTAACCCCTTTCCATCAGTTCTTTGATTTGCCTTTGTATTTCTTTAGTTTCTTGAGGATTACATCTGTAGGTTGCTTTGTTGGGTAGTGGCGACCCTGGGATTAAATCTATCAGGTGCTCAATCCCTCGAATAGGAGGTAATCCTAGTGGTAAATCTTCAGGAAATACATCCTGAAATTCTGTCAGTAACTCTTCTAATTCTTCAGATGGTTTCACTGTTGTTTGTTTAGCTTGGAATCCCATAAGAATCAAAAGATAACCCTGACCCTCTTGCTCCAACTCATGCTAGAATTGTTTATTGGTTACAAACAATCTTTCTTTACGTGTGGTAAGAGACGATAAAGGTTTCAATGTTGTCCTTTTGTTGCCCACTTTGGCAACGTACACGTTTGTTCTCCTGTCAAACTTGACTAACCTATTGTATTGCCACGACCTTAGCAATAGGATGTGACACACATCCATTGCATAAACATCACACAACACTTGATCTTTGAACTTTCCAATTTCAAAAGAGATCAGTGCTTGTTTGGTTACCTTGACCTATTCTCCATCACTTAGTCAATTTAGCTTGTATGGCTTTGGATGTGCTGTCGTAGGCCAACTAAGTTTGTCAATTAACGTGGTGGAGACCACATTGGTACAACTTCCCGTGTCAATAATCATATTACACAGTTTATCTTTCACTAAAACTCTAGTCATGAATATCTAGTCCCTTTGATTAGCTTCTAAGTGAACTGGTTTGGCTTGTACCTCCTCACAATCAGTTGAGAACCAGGAGTTTTAGGTTCCTCTTTTGAATCAGCTTCAAAGTCATATGCATCCCCCTTGCAACCAGTTTGCTCTTCTTCTTCAAGTGTTTCATTCTCCTTCAAAATATAGGATGCCTTAATTGCTTCGATGTCATGGAGAGTCATGACCATATTGCTAGGATAGTCACGTTGCATATGTCCGTAACATTTGCACTTGAAGCAAATTCTTTTGTCTTCTACGGCTAAAGGTGCAACGATCTTACCTTTGTCCTCCTTAAATTTATCGAAGTTAGGAGTGAACTTGTTCGTGGGTTGTGTCTCGATTCCCCTTTACATTCTGCCCCTTTCAATTGCCTTGTTCACAGGTTGGCTATAATTATTCCCCTTAACCTTAGCGTGTTTTTCTACCCGCATGGCTACCTTGCAGATCTCCTCAAAGGACCAATAAGGTTGGAGTTCAACCCTCTTGGTAATATTCTTGTTCAAGCCGGTTAAGAAACGAGCAATCTTATGTTCTGCCCTTTCGTCGAGATCACACATCATTGTTAGTTTCTCGAACTCCATCGTGTATTCCTCCACTGATAGTGCTCCTTACTTGAAACCCTGTTGTTTTAGAAAAACATCTTGCACATAATCTGTGGGAAGGAAACATTTCTTTAGTCTAGTTCTGAGTGCCTCCCAAGATTCCAAATGTGCTTTACCCTCTTTCCTCCTTCTAGTCCTCAAATTTTCATACCACAAGTTGGCATAACCTATGAATTTCAGGACTGCTACCTTAAATCTTTTATAGTTATCATAGTCTTTATAATCAAAGACTCATTCTATACGCTGTAGCCATTCAAGGAATTTCTCAGGTTTCATACTGTCATCAAAGTCTGGAATATCCAAACATAGGCCCTTGTCATCATCCATGTTTTCTCCCTCCCTACAATGAACTGGTTTGGCTGTTTCTTCCTCCTCCGAGTCTGAAGTATGAACAGATCTGGTGCTCCTGTTTGGGCTATGTTGGAGTTAAATAATGATGATGATGTTTAGAGAATAAATTGTGCATCTATAAATATTTAAGGTATTTTATAAACCTTAATATCTGCACAAGTTTTGCATCCACTAATGATAAACTTATTCATCAGGGGATGATCAACACTTCACAAATCAAGTCATCAAGGAAACTTCTAAGGGCTTGATATGGGAAGAGGAATGTTTGTTATTACTCAAAGATAGTCAAAGTATTTCCCACATCAGACATTCCAAACAAACTCAACAAAGCTTCAATGATTAAAATCCGTCAGGGGAACCCATCAGGGGATGACAAAGGCAGACCAACCCGTCAAGGGAACACGTCAGGGTATGGCAGTGGCTGGCCAAACTCATAAGGGGAAACATGTTAGGGCATGAGCAAGTCATGTCAACCTGTCAGGGGAAGACATCAGGGTATGACAATGTCAGGCTAACCCATCAGGGAAACCCGTCAAGGGGAATGCTCAACACTGCATCAGTGGAAGCCATCAGTGTATGTCATAAGTCATAACATCAAGGGATCAAGAAGCACTTGGTAAACTCAAGTGAAGTTTGAAGCACTGATCCAATCTTTAACCAAGACTTGTCATCAGGGGATCCACAAGCACTGATCAAGTTCACGTCAGGGCTTGTCGTCAGTGGATGGTTGTAACTGCATACAATAGTCATCAGGTCTATCACGAAAGTCAATGAAGCTTGTTGAAGAAGCAAGATATATTAACTAAAAAGATATCTCTTGAAGTTTGTTGGTCCAAGACAACTCTTGAACATTAAATGCACGCAGATCACGGGATGAAAAAGAAGCAACTAAAGTAGCAGCAGTCTGACACATAGTTTCTAAAGGACAACGATGTGACATATATGCGGCAAAGTTGAAAAGTGCAGCACGTATGCACACGTGGTTTCAACCAATGATCTTCTACATAAGCAAAATAGTGTTCACTACAAAAATATCTATCCAATAGATCAACAAACACTGAAGCATACAAATCACTAAAGTAGCTTTGTAATATATCTAGAGAGAAATATTTCAAAGAAAGTGAGAAGCTAGTGAGTGTGAAGTAGAAGCTGTAATTCATTACAGAATTTGTAGCTGATTAATCACAATTGTGATTAATCAGATTTCCAGAAAAACTTCAAGTTTTAATAGATCTATTTTAACTTGAATATGTGTGTCCATCTGATTATCTGTTATTTTTTTCTAAGTATTGCAGCTATTTCCTGTTGTATAAAAAGTTGAAAGAGAAGAAAAAGCTTTAAGTATTTGAATTCCCCCCCTCCTCCCCCCATTACAAACACTTGAGGCTATATTATTGTAACAATTGGTATCAGAGCCTACTAGCAAATTACACTTGTTAAAACGATCATATTTAATGGCCAATAAAGTAGGAAATATTAAAGTCCCCATGTTGGAAAGGGGAAAATACTTCTTCTGGAAACAAAGAATGATAGTTCATCTAAGAGCAATCGATGATGATTATTTGCAGATTCTGGAGGAAGGCCCTCACGTTCCAAAGAAGCTCATTCCTTAAGAAGTTGCCAATGGAGTCAGTATTCTAGAAAAATTAGTTCCAAAGACAACTGATGAAATGACACTAGAAGAAAGAGAAAAAGTGAATAAGGATCTCAAAATTACAAGCATTCTATATAACGGCTTGGATGATGATATGCTAAACAGTATCATGAATCTAACAACATCTAAGTCAATATGGGATACAATCCAGATCCTATGTGATGGAACTGAAGAAGTGAGGGAAAATAAACTGCAGCTGTTAACACAACAGTATGAGTGGTTCACGATAAAAAATAGTGAAACACTCACTGAGATGTTTGACAGGTTGGTAAACGACCTGAGAATATATGGGAAGGTCTATGCAAATAAAGATGTGAACAGAAAGTTCATGAGAGCCCTTCCCATATCATGGGATCCTAAGACGACAGCCATCAAAAAGTCCAAGGACATGAATCTCTTAGACTTGGATAAGCTTTATGGCACCCTAAAGACATATGAACTTGAAGTTCAGCAAAGATCTGAAATGTTAGGGGATGCCAGGAAGCTTAAATCTGTAGCCCTGATGGCTGCCAAGAAGGACAAAGAAAAAGCAAGACCAAGTGTCTTGATGAAGCAGCAGCCAGGGGATGCTGAAATTGAAGGGGACAATGAAGCTGACTCAAGGGAGGATCAATATACTCCTGAAGAGTTAGAACAACTGGATAAAACCATGGCTTTTCTTGCAAAAAGGTTTTCCAAGCTGAAATTTCAAAAGCCTGCAGGATCCAAAAGATTTTCAACAAGGAACCCTAGTTACACTAAAAACTTTATTGACAAATCAAGAATAAAGTGCTACAAATGCAATGAAATGAGCCATTTTGAAATGAGTGTCACAAGACCTCAAAGGAAGGTGAATCCAAGGGAAAGGAAGCTGAAGTGGACTACAAGAAGAAATACTTTGATCGTCTTAATGCCAACAAGAAGGGAAAAACATATATTGCAGAGGGAAAGGACTGGGCTGACTCAGATGAAGAAGATGCTGCAGAATATGTCAACCTAGCCTTGATGGCCTCATCCACTGACAGTAGCAGCTCACAAGTAAGTCTTGAAATTTCCTCTGACATGTCGAACATTAAATGCATGCAGATCAGGGGATGAAAAAGAAGCAACTAAAGTAGCAGCAACCTGACACATAGTTTCTAAAGGACAACGATGTGACATATATGCGGCAAAGTTGAAAAAAGCAGCACGTCTGTGCACGTGGTTTCAACCATTGATCTTCTACATAAGCAAAAGAGTGTTCATTACAAAAACATCTATCCAACAGATCAACAAACACTGAACCATACATATCACTAGATCAGCTTTGTAATATATCTAGAGAGAAATATTTCAAAGAAAGTGAGAAACTAATGAGTATGAAGTAGAAGCTGTAATTCATTACAGAATTTGTAGCTGATTAATCACAATTGTTATTAATCAGATTTTTAGAAAAACCTCAAGTTTTAATAGATCTATTTTAACTTGAATACATGTGTTCATCTGATTATCTATTTTTTTTTCTAATTATTGCAGCTATTTCCTGTTGTACAAAAAGTTGAAAAAGAAGAAAAAGCTTTAAGTGTTTGAATTCCCCCCCCCCCCCCCCAATTACAAACACCTGAGGCTAACAAGCTAGTAGAAGGATTTCTTCAATCTAACTTGATAGGATCTCGTTCAGTCTATCTGTCAAATCGTTGATTTGTCTATCACGACGCAAGTTTTGTGCTTGCTCCATGGTCTATCCTTGTGGGATAATCTGTTTTTCCTCTTGTTATAACAAAATAAGCTCAATTGTTTCTATAAGGGGGGGGGGGGGGGGGGGGGGAAATTCAAAAACTACAAACTTTTTGCTCTATAAAAACTTTTTAAGCACGGCTGAAAATAGCTACAAGATCAGAAAAACTATAATGAATTTAAAATGAACACACAAGCATTTAAGTTAAAATAGTTGTATTAAAACTTGATGCTTTTCTGGAAATCTATTTAATCACAAATGTGATTAAACAGCTACAATTTCTGAAACGAGTTACAGCTTCTCTATAATAAAATTACAACTTCTTTTTCCACACTCACTAGCTTTTTATTTTTTTTAATATCTCTCTTTTTAATCTATTACAAAGCTGCCTCCTAGTGTTTGTTGTGTAGCTTCTTGTTTCTTAGCTTGATTTTTCGTGTAACAACTCTTTCTGTATGTATAGCAGATTAGTTGGTGAACCCACGTGCTGGACGTGCTACTTTTTCAACATAGCTGCATATATGTCACATCAAGGTCCTTTCGGAATGCTATGTTAGACTGCTATTGGCTTTTGTTGCTTTTTTTTCATCCCCTGATCTGCATGTAATTAATGCTCAAAAGTTGTTATTGGTTAACCAAACTGCAAGGAATATCTTTCCAGTTATACCCCTTGCTTCCGTGCCAAGTATCAATGATTTGCATGTAAGTCCTGATGACGTGTGGATTAGGTCATAACGATTTCCTGATGCCAAACCCTGATGTCGATCTTGATCAATGCTTCTGGATTCACTTATGACAAGTTACTGAAGGTAACTTAATCAGTGCTTCTTTGTTCACCGATGTCAAGCCCTGATGGAGACTTGATTAGTGCTTCATTTATCCACTGATGTAATGACCTATTTGTTATCCACCGAAGGGTTCCACTAATGAGTGATCTTTTGTCCTCGCCAAACTTGTCGAGCAATCTTAGTCATCGCCAAACTCGTTGGGCAAGTTAATTCATCGCCAAACTCATCGTCAGTGGATAAACATGACTATCGCCAAAGTCAGTGTTAACCATCGCCAAACTCTTTGTCAGTAGATAAAAATGACTATCGCCTAAGTCACTTTTTATCCATCGCCAAACTCATCGTTAGTGGATAGAAATGACTGTCGCTAAACTCTTATTTAGCCATCGCCAAACTCATCGGGAGGTATGTTGTCGCCAAAGTTTGGACACAAGAGTGTTTCCCCTGATAGGTTCCCCTGACGAGGTCATCCCTTGATGCCTTCCCTTGACGGCTTCCCCTGACTAGGTCATCCCCTAACAGCTTCCCCTGATGAGGTCATCGCTTGACGGGTTTCCCCTGACGAAGTCATCACCTGACGGGCTTCCCCTGACAAAGTCATCGCCTAACGGGTTTCCCCTGACGAAGTCATCCTTTGACGGGCTTGCCCTGATGGCTTCCCCTGATGAAGTCATCGCCTAACGGGTTTCTCCTGATGGCTTCCCCTGATGGTGTCATCGCCTTGATACAATATTTTTAGGCTTCCCCTAATGGGTTCTTCTTACTGATGCCTCTTAAAAATACTTATCCTTTTGACCATCAATACTTTGTTGGCTTTTCCTAGAATGTCTGTTGTGCGAAATATTTATCTTTTCAAGTACCAACAGCCATTCCTTGACACTGTTGAGTTCATTTAAGTAAACACTAATGACTCGCCCAGTGCAGTATAATTCATCCCCTCATGACTAAATCGACCATCAGTTGGCAAAAACTCATGCAAATATACAAAGGTTTATAGAATACCTTGAGTATTTACAATTGTACATTTATTCTCTAAAAACATCATCATCATCATTTATCTCTAACACCTCTCTAGCCATTGATTTTGTAATATGTAAACTAATACAAAAATAACTCGTCCACCAAAAGCTTTGATACCAAGATGATGTATTTGATCTGGGAAGATCAAACACAAGTTGCGGAAAATAACTTTAGGATGATTCTGTAAAGAATTTAATCACCGAGAACCAACACTAAATGATCAATTTGATTAGTTTGCCTAAAGAAATAAATCATCCGCAAGCTAAAACAAATTAGTTCTTAAAGTTTAAGGGAATTAACCACCAAATCTCAGGAAAATTGTAAGTGAAAACTCACACAATTGTATTAATCAAATCTGTATTACATCGTCCCATATAAGTAGCTATTTATAAGCTGAGATAACCCTAATCCTACTTTGGAAAGAATATTTACAATGGAAAGAAATCTATTCTGGAAACAAAATCTAATTCACACGGAAGGAAAACAAACCTATTATGAATAGGAAACAAATACGAAAAAATAAGAAAAGATATATAAAAAAAAAAAACCAGTGGCTGTTAGTGGATAAATATCCCCTGACGGGTTAAAACTAGTTGTCGAAGGATAATTATCGCTTGACGGTCTAAACAGTCGTTAGTGGAAAAATTATCCACCAATGGGTTGTTTGTTTCCTTTGACCATGACGTCATAGTATTCTCTGATTATCTGCTAATGACGTCATCCCCTGATGCGTTTGTTGACATCCCCTGATGCCAGGCTCGGTATCCCCTGAAGCCAATTCTCGCCACCCCCTGATGCCATCCTTGGCATCCCCTGATGACACCCTCGGCAACCCTGACGCTAGTTCTCGACTAAGGTAAAATGGTTTATAACTTACCATTTGTAAGCAAAGTCACAACATATTTACAAGTACTTCCCAATCAATGCCAACCGTACGCATCAATGGAAAATAAATCTAAAGTAACATCCTTCAATGCGAGATTAATCACATTTTCCAAAGCTGCATCTCATTGATCAACACTCAATGACTCCAACGGATCAAGTATGAAACCAGAAAAGTTCCTTGAATGGTTACAACGTATTGAACGAGTCTTTGATTATAAGGATTACAATGAAACAAATATAAAACAAATACAAAACAAATACAAAACAAATACAAAACAAATACAAA
>CM025785.1:28782624-28800712 GCA_014636745.2 Centella asiatica | reverse complement strand
AAGTATTCTAAAGACAATCATCATCAAATGTTCATAAAACCTAACAAAGTATCCCCTGATACTTTCTTCAGCATTCCCTGATGCCTATTCTCGGCTAGGCTAGTCCCTAATGCACAATTTATCACACCAATCTCACCTAATAAATTATAAAACTATAAATCAACTAAAACTAACTATAAGTTGATTATCCTATCACATCATACTCCCCTTCTTAAAAAAAAAAAACAATTGTCCTCAATTGTGTGGTGACTTTATAAAAAACACAAGGAGTCAAAAATCTCAACTCTAACTACTACGTTAACTACTACAGAGTACAACAAAATTTAACATATTGAAAAAGACTCCACCAATTTCTTTCTTTTAACAAATGGAATATGTACTGCAGATTGAATTGGATTCCAACTAACCATCAAGATATCGCTGTCAATGTCAACAAAGAACCTTACATGTTGCAATCTCCGACCAACACAAGGCTTCGTAATAGACTCCCATATTTGACATGGTTGCAAAACAACTTTTTCCTTGTAATTTTCTTGATGGCGAACCAGTTTCACCATCAATGTGGACTAAAGATCCTAAACTCATCTAGTTGGTAGCTACAAGTCTTCATGAAGTCCTCAATGGAAACCAAGTTTAGCCCAACAAGCCTTTTGTGAATTTGGTTCAAAATTGCTGAACTTTTCAGCAACGTTACTTATGCATGGCTTAGTTTGTTTTTAATGTTATTAGTGCATGTAATAATCAGTTGTTATAGCTGATAAATAGTTGTTTGTTTTTCATTTAAACATGTAATAGCTATGTCATAGGGTTGACAGCTAACTCCCTAGTTGGTAGCAACAATCTGCTGAAGTTGATGGAACACATGGGCTAGAATATGGCTGAAGAAATGGAGGCAGTTCAGGTGCACATGGGAAAGAATATGGCTGAAGAAATGGAGGCAGGTCAGGTCTAAGTTGGCCAGTTCTAAGGCACCAGACTTGGTCAGCTAGAATCTCTCCATTTCCCCTACAATCGTGGGTGGTGGCTGGGCATCATGGGAGTTAGTTAACTGCTGTTATGTCATTCTGAAAATCAGTTTTATTTGGCTTGTATAAATAGGAAAAAACATGGAATTAAAAAAGACAAACAAGTTTACATAAAATATATTTTTCTGTTGGTTTCGAATTAAGAGTATTTCTTTTCAAAATACAATTCTTCCTTTGCTATTTCAATTTGGCTGATTGAAAGGTGATCTTAGGATATCCAACTTCAATTCAGTTGTGTGCCTATATCTAAATTGAGTTTGGAACCTAGCCTTGTAGTGTATCAGATTCCTTTGATGCATAACAGTTTCCAGTCCAATACAAAATCCAATCCCATTCCTTTGTGTAATTCGGTTTGTCTAGCCCAATTATACAACAATTTTGGTCTCAATGCAGCCCCAACCAAAGTATATTCCCGGAACAATGCAACAGTAACCACAATATTCTTCTCAAATGCATCTAGGTTAGGCTATTTAATGAATTTACTCAAAGTACTTGTTGAAGAAGATGGTACATCAGGTTAAAATTCCTCAGATTGAACATCTTCAAACCTAATACACTTTTGATTTAAGATCTCAATAGGTTCACCGTCACTTAGTTCAGCTTCTAAAGGAACTGAATTTGCATATAAAATTCTTCTAGCAAGCAGTTGTGAACCACGTGTCTCAAGTTCTTCCTCAGATTCAACCTCAAACTCTTCACCAACCACCTTGCAGGCCTTTTTTTCCCTTCTTTAGTTACTTCTAACTCTTTTGAAGCATAGGCTGCTTCAATTTCTTTAATGTCATACAAGGTCAGTACTCTATTACTAGGACATTCATGCTGCATGTGTCCATAGCCCTTGCACTTGAAGCAAAATTTTCTATCTCTAGAAGTTAAGGTCACAAATTTCTCCTCTTTATCCTCATTGAACTTGTTGAAGCTTGGAGTGAAACTAGCAACAAGTTATGTCTCTTTTCTCTCCCATTCAACAACCCAGTTGTTGGGCTTTTCATGTCTGATTCTTTGAGTCTTGCGTTGCCTCTCCACCTTCACAGCAAGATTAACAACATCATCAAAGAATACATATGACCTAAGTTCAACCGTATCTGCTATCTCCCTATGCAACCCTTTCAAGAAATGAGCAATAGTTTGCTCCTCCAGCTTAACCAGTTCACATCGCAATTTCAAGGATTCGAATTCTTTCACGTAATCCTCAACACTCATTCACCCTTGTCTAAGTGTTTGCAGATGCAAGTATAGCTCTTGTTTGTAATAATCAAGAACAAACCTCTTCCTCATTAGGTTCTTCGTCACACGCCAACTAACAATAGGATCTTCACCATCTCGCTTCCTTTGTGCAACCAGGTTAGCCCACCAAAGGCTAGCATACTTTGAGAACTCCAAGGCCGCCAAATTGCACTTTCGTTCTTCTATGTGGTTTTGGAATTCAAAGATCCTTTCAACCTTTTGAACCCACTCTAAGAACTCTTCTGGATCACTACTGCCGGTGAAAGAAGAAACTTTAAGCTTTATATTTGAATGTCCTTCACGAACATTATGTTGATCATTACGATCATCAGTCTCCTACTCCTGTTCTACACCATCAATTTCTCGTGCATGATTGTTGTTATGTCCCAACAATCTGGCCATCATCTCTTCCAGTATCCAATTGAGTGATCATCGTTGCATATTGATTTTGCAATCGATGGATCTTTGCATCTTGTAAGGTTGCTCCACAAGGTAATCCCATATCTCCAATATTATTGTGTCCACTTGAATCAGACATATTTAATTCAATGAAACAATCAAAGAAATTTCTTTATAAAAATTTATTGATTGTAATTAGAACACAAAGCACCATAATATTCTCTACGTAAGAAACTAGAAAACAACAAAGAATCACACGTTCTAGATTTCTCACTCCCAACGCCAAGCCTTGCTTTGATACCAATATGATGTAGGGTGTTCAAGCCTACAGCCTTGAATAGCTTAAATCAACTTGTTGATGTACGCACAAGAAGCCGACTTAAGGTTCTTGAATGAATCACACATTCAATACTACTCGAATCACTCGAATAGGGTTTTGTTTTATATCACACAAACAAGAAGAAATCGCAGAATAACTCTAAATTTTATTAATCAATCAACTAACTACTTTTATTGTACAATATGAGCAACTATTTATAAGCTGTTAAGATCCCTAATCCTAATTGGAAATAATAATACATTGGAAAGAAATCTAATCTATTAAGGAAAGATAACAAACCTATTAAAACTAGGAAACAAATACAAAACAAATGCAAAAATAAATAAAATACATGAAAATTAATAACCGAAACCTTCAATGGATAATTATGCTATCGGAGACTAATTATCCTCTGACGAGCAAATTACACTGTTGGAGACTAGCTATCTCCTGACAAGAAAAATATACTGTCGGAGACTAGATATCCCCTGATGGATAAAGTTAGCTGTTGGAGACTAACATCCCCGGACAGGTAAATTTACATTCTCGGAGACTAAAGATCCCCTGTCGCCCGTAGTCTCTGATGTTGTAATTTATTCCCTGACGCCTATAATCTCCGGTGTTATAAAGTATCCCTTGATATTTTCCTCAGCATTCCCTGATGCCTATTCTCGGCTAGGCTAGTCCCTGATGCACAGTTTATCACACCAATCTCACCTAATAAACTATAAAACTATAAATCAACTAAAACTAACTATAAGCTGATTATCCTATCGCATCATTATCCTAGGGAAGTAGGGCTAACTAGATGTGCTTTAAAAATTGACCTTCTCAAAGCGTTTGACTTGGTCAGTTAGAATTTTCTCCTTAATAGTTTGAAGTTGATGAACTTCCCCAATCAATTTGTTGGCTGAATAAAATTGTGTATCTCCACAGCCATGTTTTCCATTAAAGTCAATAGCTCCCTGTGCGGCTACTTCCAAGGCAAATGGGGGATCCACTTAGGAAACCCTCTATCTCCCTACTTATTTGTTATTGTCATGGAGATGCTCAGTATAATCTTGGAGAAAGAAACTAAGGATCATTTTTTTTCACATCATTGGAGAGCTAGGAACATTTCCCACTCATTTTTGCCGATGATCTCATACTCTTTTACAAAGGTGATGTATCCTCAGTGGAAATTCTCCTCCATGCTTTGGAAATGTTTTCCTCCCTCTTGGGTCTTCAAAGGAATACAGCCAAGAGCCAGTTATTCTACTTAAATGTTAAGTCTGAACATCTACAAGAGATCCTGGCCCTCTCTCAAATGCAAGTCACCAATGGGCCTGTCAAGTTCCTAAGAGTCCCGCTTATCTCCAAAATGCTTTCAGCCTCTGACTGCGAACCCCTTATCTAGCTGATTACAAAGAAAATAAATTCCTAGACTAACAAGTTTTTATCCTTTGCAGGTAGGAGACAAGTTATATTCCCGGTTCATTTTGCTTTCTAATCTAATTGGAGCAGAGTGTTCCTCTTCCCTAAGTATGTTGCAAGGAAAATTGACAAACTTCTGTTGTCCTTTCTCAAGAGGGGATCAAGCTCTTCCCGTATAGCCTGGTCTATTGTTTCCCTCCCTTTCAAGGAGGGAGGGCTTGGGATTAAAAAGGTGGAGGAATTGAACAAAGCACAATAGATTCACCTTCTTCTTTCCCTAATTAATCCAAGCCTATGAATCTCTGGGTAGAGTGGGCTTGTAATACTCTCCTAGGGAAATACAAGTTCTGGACTTCAAAAATACCTTCTAACTGCTCCTGGAGTTTGTGAAAAATTCTAAACCTACTCCCTATGCCCTCAAATACCTAAAATACGTCCTCAAAAATAGTAGCGCTTTCTTCCTATGGCAAGACCCATTGTGTGATTTAGCCCCTTTATGTTGCAGGCCAACTAATCTTCTTATACAGGAATTACAGCTAGATTTCAATTCCCATGTAAGCTTCATCATCTCTGGTGACCAATGGTGCCTTCCAGTGAACTACTATATGTCTGTCCTCCATTTTAAACATAAGCTTTTCGCAATTCCTATTTGTCAAAACCACCTAGATAACATTTTTTGGAATGGACATGACATTAACACAGTCAAACTCAGCCATATTTGGGACTCCATCAGAATTAGAAGCCCCCAAAATCCTATCTGGGAGATAGCCTAACACCTTTTGCATATTTCTCGCTTCTCTTTCATCCTCTGGCTAGGTTTACACAATCGGCTCCTTCCGCGATATATTCTCCCTTGCTCCTTGTGCAATTCTTCTGATGAATCGATGGATCTCTTATTTCTCTCTTGTAGGTATTCTTGTAAGATCCTAGGTGAGCTGTTGAACCTTCTGGGCAGGAACTATACATGGACTAATTGGGATCAAGTTCTGGACGATTGCCTTCTAGACACAAATCAAAAATTTTGGTCTTACACCAAACATCTTGTACTCTCTGTTTATGTTTATAAAATTTTGAGTGAGAGGAATACTAGGGTACATCATGACACCCCTACTCCCGAAAGTTGTTTGGCCTCTGAATGTACCAATTTAGTTAAAAGCAAACTGCACAGCTCTCAAAAATTTCACAAGCTAAGCAACCTTTTTCCCAGTTATCGGAACTGGTTATTTTTAGGAACTGCCCAACATTAAAAATTATGGTAATCAAAGCTCAGCCTTGGTGTTCATGGTTAGAGGTAGTCTGTTGCATTAGAAGTTGGCAGGGAGTGTACTATATTGCATTGGGGATACCATGTCGTCAGTTGCATGGCCGTCAGGGTTGTCTTTCCATGTCAGGGAATGGCTTGCCACATCAAGGGATAACAATCGACCACCAGGGGATGTTTTTGCAAGTATTAGAGGATGCCGTTTGTCTTGCCTTGGGGGTTACCCTGACATCAGGGGTTGGTTAATTGGCCTCCAAGGGATGTCTGCACGCATCAGTGGGTGTTTTGCATGCATTAAGGAATGTCTATATGCATTAGTGGATACCCTGACGTATGTTTGCTTGGCTGTCAGGGGTGCCTTGCCTTATCTGGGGCTGTATTGCATACATCAGGGGATACCTTCTGACCATCAGGGAATGTTGCCTTTCCATCAGGGGTTGTTTTTGCTTGTGCCAGGGGATGTCGTATGTCTATCAAGGGATGGCTGCTTCGCCGTCAGGGGATGGCTGTTTTGTCATTAGTGGTTATCTTTGCATCAGGGGTTGTTTTTCTTATGTCAGGGGTTGTTGGTTGTCTGTCAGGGGTTGGCTGCTTAACGTTAGGGGATCTCTTGCACATTTTAGGGGATGTCTCACCCGCATCAGGGGACATCTAACATGCATCAGGAGTTGTCTTGCATACATCAGGGGATACCAGCTGACTATCGGGGGTTGTCCTGCCTGCCATCAGGGGATGTACTCGAATTAGGGGATGCTTTCTTGGCCATCAAGGGTTATCTTGTTCCCTTTAGGGAGGGTTAGTAGTCATGTCAGGGGTTGCCATTTAGCTAGCAGGTGCTGGTTGCTTGGAGTCAGGGGCTTTCTTGTTCGTGTTGGGGGATGCCTCTATTTTCAGGGGTAGTTTTGCCTAATCATCAGGGGATGTTTTGTACTTGTATCAAGGGTTGTTTGCTTGGCTGTTAGGGTATGCCCTGACGATTTTATAGTTTGTTTACTTTATTTCACCTAGATAGAGTTCTTCTTCTAGTAGGTCGGGGGGTATGCCCCTCGTTAATTTTGTATCTTTCTTCTTTGTTTTATGTTACACCTAACTTAACAAAAATAAATAAATCTAAAGTTACATCCTTCAATGCAAGATTTACCATTTTATCCAAAGCTTCTTTCGATTGTTCAACACTCAGTGACTCCAATGGATCATCCTCTTCTTGTTCAAAAACAATTGTCCTCAATTGAGCCACATCGTCATCATGAATGTAAGGAGCCAAGTCAACGATGTTGAACTTTGCACTCACACCAAAATTTCCTAGCAGCTCCAACTTGAAGGCATTGTCATTGATCTTTTCTACAATCTTAAAAGGACCTTCTGACCGAGGCATTAACTTATGCTTACACAGATTAGGGAACCTTTCCTTCCTTGGATGCAACCAGACAAGATCCCCCACTTGAAAAGCAGGTTGTTTGCGATGTTTATTGGCTAGGACCTTGTACCACGTATTAACCTTCTCAATTATGGCCCGTAATTGTGTGTGCAATTTAAACATAGCCTGAGCCTTTGCTTTAACATCTGCATGGACGTACTCACCCTTTGGCAAAGGAATCAAATCCACAAGAATCCTTGGATTTTGCCCATATACTACCTCAAAAGTGAATGTTTGGTGGCAAAAGTAGGAGATCTATTGTATGCAAACTCGGCATAGGAGAGTTTAACATCCCAATCCTTCGTAGTCTTGCTTATTAACCCTAGCAACAAAACTCCCAATGTTTTGCTGATCACTTCAGTTTCTCCATCCGTTTGAGGATGATGAAAAGTACTAAAACACAGTTTAGTGCCCAACAACTTCCACAGTGTCTTCCAAAAATAGCTCGTAAATTTTGTGTCCCAGTCGTTGACAATGGTTCGTGGAACACCATGCAATCGTACCACTTCCTTCAAGTACAAATCAGCCACTCGAGACTCATCATCAGTCTTATGACAAGCTATAAAGTGTGCCATTTTGGAAAACCAATCCACCACTATCATTATCGAATCATTACTCCTTTAAGTACGAGGTAATCCCACTATAAAGTCTATAGACAAATCTTCCCATAGAGAATCTGGAACATGCAATGGAGTGTAAAGTCCTTGATGGAATGTGCTCTTTGTTCTTTGACACGTAGCACATCGAGCAATAATGCTTGTTACATCACCCTACATCTTTGACCAATAGAAATGCTCCTGTAATATAGCCAAAGTCTTGGTAATGCCAAAATGTCCAGCTAGTCCCCCTCCATGAGCCTGCCTTACCAACAATTCTCAAGTTGAACAAGATGGAACACACAATTAATTCCCGTTAAACAAAAACTCATCTTGCAACACATAATTTCCTGTGATTCCTCGAGAACACACATCAATTATTGGTTGGAAATTGAGGTCCAGCTCAAAGTACTCCTTGATTAATTCAAAACCAAGTAGTTTTGAGCTTAGTACACCCAGTAATGTGTATCTTTGTGACAATGCATCAGCCACTACATTGTCCTTCCCTTGTTTTTGCTTAGAAGAGAAATTAAAGGATTGCAAGGACTCAATCCACTTGGCATGACGGGGATTAAGTTTCTATTATTCATGAATATACTTTAGAGCTTCATAGTCTGAGTGTAAGATAAAATAATTTGGCCGTAAGTAATGACTCCAGTGGTCTAGTGCCCTCACTATTGCATAGAACTCCTTGTCATATGTAGAATAGTTGAGTTTGGCTCCATTCAACATTTCACTAAAGTAAGCAATAGGTCACTTCTTCTGCACTAGCACAACTCCTATTCCCACTCCACTAGCATCACACTCTACCTCAAAAGGACTTGAGAAATCTGGTAGAGCTAGGATAGGTGTGTCACACAACAACTTCTTCACATTTTCAAAAGCTCTTTGAGCAGCTTCCGTCCACTCAAACTTTCCTTTCTTTATACATTCCGTAATAGGTGCCATAACACTACTGAAGTTCTTCACAAATCTTCGATAGAAAGAAACAAGTCAATGAAAAGAATGTACCTTCGTGACTGAATTTGGTACTGGCCAAGATTTTATAGCTTCCACCTTTGATGGATCCACCAAAACTCTATCCCTAGAAACTATGTAGCCTAGGAAAGTCACGCTTGACACCAAAAAGTAACACTTCTCCAACTTGGCATATAGTTTTTGTTTTCTCAAGACTTCAAACACTGATCTTAAGTGCACAAAGTGTTCTTCTTTGTTCTTGTTGTAGATCAGTATGCCATCCAAGTAAACTACAACAAACTGGCCCAAAAAAGGCTTTAGTACCTCATTCATTAACCTCATGAAAGTACTCTGTGCATTACTGAGACCGAAGGGCATAACTAGCCATTCATACAAACCCACCTTTGTTTTGAATGTTGTCTTCCATTCATCTCCCTCTCTCATCCTGATCTGATGATATCCACTGCAGAGATCACTATTGAAAAATACTATTGAGCCATGTAACTCATCCAGCAAGTCATCTAATCTCGGAATTGGAAATCTATACTTGATGGTGATGTCATTTACCGCTCTACTGTCGATGCACATTCTCCAATTTCCATCTTTCTTTGGTACCACTAAGGTCGGTACTGCGCAAGGACTCATACTTTCTCTTACATAGCCCCTTTCCATCAATTCCTCAATTTGCCTTTGAATCTCTCTAGTTTCTTGAGGATTACATTTATAGCTTACCTTGTTGGGTAGTGACGACCCTGGGATCAAGTCAATCTGATGCTTAATTCCTCGGATAGGAGGTAATCCTAGTGGCAAATCCTCAGGGAACACATCCCTATATTCTGCCAGCAACCCCTCTAATTCTTTAGGTGGCTTCATGGTTGTCTGTTCGGCTTGGAATCCCACAGTAATCAAATAATAACCTTGACCCTCTTGCTCTAGCTCCTGCTCAAATTGTATTTTGGTTACAAACAAGCCTTCTTTGCATGTGCTAAGAGTCGAGAAAGGTTTCAATGTTGTTCTTTTGTTGCCCACCTTGACAATGTAAGCATTTGTCCTACCATCAAACTTAACAAACCTATCGTATTGCCATGGTTTTCCCAAAAGAATATGACAAGCATCCATTGTACAAACATCACATGACACCTGGACTTTGAATTTCCCAATCTCGAAAGAGATCAGTGCTTGTTTGGTGACCTTGACTTCTCCCCCATCACTCAGCCAGTGTAACTTCTATGGCTTAAGATGTGTTGTTGTAGGCCAGCTGAGTTTATCAATCAACATGGTGGAGACCACGTTAGTACAGCTTCCTGTGTCAATAATCATATTACACAGTTTGTCCTTCATTAACACTCTAGTCATTAATATCTTGTCCCTTTGATATGCTTCTAAGGGAATTGGTTTTGCCTGTAACAGCCTTCGCACAATCAACTGTGAACCATGCGTCTCAAGTTCCTCTTCTAAATTAGCTTCGAAGTCATCTTCAACTTCCCTGCAACTAGCTTGCTCATCTTCTTCAAGTGTTTCTTTCTCTTTCAAGGCATAGGATGCCTCAATTTCTTCGATGTCATGGAGAGTCATGACCCTATTACTAGTACAGTCACATTGAATATGCCCGTAACCTTTACACTTGAAGAAAATTCTTTTGTCTTCTGTTGCTAATGTTGCAAAAGCCTTACCCTTGTCTTTTTTGAACTTGTCAAAGTTAGAGTGAACTTGTTTGTGGGCTGTGTCTCGCTCCTCCTTTCTGTTCTACCTCTTTTAAATGCCTTACTCACAGGTCAGTTGTAATTGATCCCCTTAGCCTTAGTATGTTTTTTTGCGCGCATGGGTACCTTACAAACTTCCTCAAAGGACCAATATGGTTGGAGTTCAACCCTTTCGGCGATATTAGTATTCAGGCCCGTTAAGAACCGAACAATCTTGTGTTCTGCCCTTTATTCGAGATCACACATCATGGTGAGTTTCTCAAACTCCACCATGTACTCTTCTACCGATAACGTTCTTTGTTTGAAACCATGGAGTTTAAAGGAAACATCCTGCACGTAATCTGTAGGAAGAAAACGTTTCTCCATTCTTGTCCTGAGTGCCTCCTACGATTCTAATCGTGCCTTGCCCTCTTCTCTCCTTCTTGTTCTCAAATTTTTATACCACAGGTTGGCATAACCCATGAGTTTCAACATTGCCACCTTAAATCTCTTGCGGTCATCATAGTCTTTATAGTCAAAGACTCGCTCAATACGTTGTATCCATTCCAGAAATTTCTCAGGCTTCATACTGCCATCAAAATCTAGAATATCCAAATGCAGGCCCTTGTCATCATCAACATTTTCCCTCTGCCACTGATGTACTGGTTTGGCCACTTCTTCCTCCTCTGAGTCTGAAGTATGAATAGATCTAGTACTTCTGTTTGGACTCGTAGAAGGATTCCTTCAATCTAGTCTTGCTAGAATCTCATTCATTCTATTCGTCAGATCGTTTATTTGACTATCACGGTGCAAGTTTTTGTGCTTTCTCCATAGTCAATGCCCGTGGAATAATTTGTTCTTCTTCTTCAGCCATTGATGTTGTGGTTTATAAATTAGCATAAGAATGACTCGTTCAACAAAAGCTTTTGTTAGGTTTTATGAACATTTGATGATGATTATCTTTAGAATACTTAGGAATACAAATGTACAGAAAAGTGTTGGTTTGTAACACTTTAGTTTTGTAGCTAGCAGTAGTATCTCTTGTTTGTAAATTAGTCATTATAATAAAGAGATAGGTTCATTTCTTTTGTATGTACTGCTGGAATACTTGTTGAGTTTGTTCAACAAGTTGTTTAAATTAATTAGTCCTTCGGAGATTGATTTTGGCTTGTCGGAGATTAAGGGAAAAGTCCACCAGAGATTAAAGTTTTGTTCATCAGAGATTGGACTTTGCCCATCGGAGATTGAAGAATCCTTCATCGGAGATTAAAATGTTTTGTTCATCGGAGATTGAAGGATTGGTCATCGGAGATTAAAGCTTACGTCATCGGGGATTGTAACTAAAGAGTCAGAGATTAATGTTGACGTCATCAGAGATTAAAACAATACCTCGGAGATTAAAAGCTGACATCACCAAAGACTAAAGCCAAAGCATCGGAGATTACACGAAGTAAAGCATCAGAGATTACACGTTGTAAAGCATCGGAGATTACTCGAAGTGATCAGGGACTAATTAAAGAAGCTATCGGAGATTAGTCGAAGACTTAATCACTGATGGAGTTAAAGTTCAAATCAAAGAAGGAAAGTCTTCCATGAACACGTAGACTTTGTTGAAGACGTAGCTGACAAGGAAACTTGTTAGAAATCTTTCAATTGGAAAGATTGTATTTGATTTGAATTAGGAAGCTAGGTTTTTGGTAACTTAGTTAGAAGTTGTAATTATAAAATTACAGAAGAACTATACGAAGCTATATAGCATAGAGAATTGAAAGGGTTGTATTATCTCTAAATATACAGAATAGAAGCTGACGATCAAAAGCTTGTTTTGATTGTTAGAAAACTTGTAATCAATTGTTAAATCAATAAAAGCAATTGTTTATAAAGTTTTGATCTTGTTCTTTATATTCCGCAGAAAAGTTTAATTTCTTAAAGAACAAGAAATCGAAAAAGTTGTGAGAACTTGTATTCAACCCCCCTTCTACAAGTTCTAGGTCATCTCACTGGGAAAACAATTGGTATCAGAGCCTCTAATTGAAAATAATCAATTAACAAGATTCTGAGATGGCCAACAACAACGAAGCAAGCAGCTCTAAGATGATTGCGTATAATGGAGGACGTGATGGTGGAACCAGAATCACTATTCTAAAGAGGGATGAATATCCAATGTGGAAACAGAAGATGTATATGCACTTGAGAGCAACAGATCCAGATTACATAGATAGGATTGAGAAGGGTCCTTATCTACCCAGGAAATTTATTCCTGCAAAAACTGTTGAAGGATCTATTGTCGCAAAACACTTTGTACTTGCACCAGAAAGTGATTATACCAACGAGGACAAGTTACAAGTGTTGAAAGATGCTAAAGTTATGAACATACTTTACAATGGAATAGACAAACATATGTTCAATAACATCATCAATTGCATGACATATAAACAAGTCTGGGACACCATCAAGGTCCTATGTGAGGGGACTGATCAAGTCAGGAAGAACAGGCGTTCACTGTTGATTCAACAATATGAGTTCTTTCAAGCAAAGCCAAATGAACCAATCACGTCAATCTATGACAGGTTCAATTCTTTGCTTAATGACTTGACCATACTTGGTAAGACATATGATAATGAAGATATCAATACCAAGTTCATGAGAGCCCTTCCTCCTAGCTGGGATCCAAAGACTACTGCGGTTAGGGAGGCTCATGATATGGAAACACTCACATTGGATAGGCTCTACGGAAACTTAAAGACATATGAACTTGAAGTAGAGCAAAGACAGCGCATGCATGGCAGGGACAAAGGAGCTGCGTTGATGGTTGAGACAAACAAGTCTCAAGAGAAGCTTGATGGTGAATCCTCTGATGCTAGCTCGACTGATAATGAAGATGAACTGGATACCGATGATGACATGGAGCAATTCATGGCATTCATGGTCAAACAGTTTAAGAAATTTAGGGCTAGCAGAAAAGGAAGGAAGTCATCGAGAAAACCTAACCCTAAACGAGAAAGTCAAAAAGTCACCTTCGACTTGAAGAAAATAAGATGCTACAATTGTGATGGGTTAGGGCACTTTGCTAATGAGTGCAAGAAACCTAGATCTAATGATAGATCTAAGGATGAAAAATCAAGGAAGGACTTTGCTGACAAGAAAGCTAAATCCAAAAGCAAAGCCTTGATTACTGAGGGAAAGGATTGGATTGACAGCGATTCTGATGAAGAAGTTGTCAACTTTGCCCTAATGGCTCGTAGTGACGAGTCAAGTGATTCTTCAAAGGTATGTGATGCAAATCAGAATTTTAACGTGCTTAATTTACTTGATACATCTAGCATTGAAAGCATGCAAAAAGATATGTCTGATTTGCATATCAGTTTTAGATCATTAACTCTAGAGCATACCAATGTAAAAGAATCACGTGACAATCTCTTAAAAAGAAATAAGTTTCTTGAAGAGAGATTGGCACAGTTTGATACAATCAAGTCTGATCTAAACAAAGCACATCACATGATTGATGCTTTGAAAAAGAGGGAATACTACTTAGTAGAGCAACTTGAAATTGCTCAAGCTAAGATTAAACAGTGGAATACTTCCTCTAAAAAGTTATCTGACTTGGTAGGGTATCAAACAATAGGTCAAAAATCTGGACTAGGTTATGATGAAAATCTTGATAGTAGTTCAGATTTAATTGATCATATTGAAGCTGTTGAGTCCACAACTGAAAAGCCTAAAGCTGCTAGAAAAATTAACTTTGTATCTCCTGTCCATGAACCCAAATTTATAAACATTCAAGATCAACAAAACACTGAAAAAACAAGTTTCAATCAAAAGACAGTGAATATTGTTGAGAAAATTCAAAACAAAAATTTAAACATTGGGTTTATGACAAAGAAACAGTTAATAAAGAAATTGGAAACTGTTCCAATACAAAAGGTTGAAAAAGTTGTGGAATCAAACAGAAGAAAGAAAAATAGGAATGGCAAGTTAGGCATTAACAAATACACAAACTATGTTTCAATGCCTGATGCTCCTAGAAAAACATGTCATGTATGTGGTAATCCAAACCACATAGCTATGCACTGTAGGAGCAGAAATAAAATTCCTATGATTGAGACTGCTAACTCAAAGACAATAAAAGATAAATCACCTATAAAAAGGTCAAGTAATCTTTGCATAGAAAATAATAAATCAAAGTCAAGTAGTCTCACAAACAATGGAAGCAAGACTGTAAATTGCCCAATTAAAATCAAACATGGAAAGAGGCAATCGATTTATTCTGAGTCAAGTCTTGAAACTGCAGCTAGTGAGAAAGGACTCAAGAAGATTTGGGTCCCAAAAACTCAAACTAGCTCTCTCTACTGTGCAGGGCAAAAAGAAGAAATCATGGTACTTGGACAGTGGTTGCTCAAGGCACATGACTGGAGATAAGTCCCTGCTAAAACAGTATGAAGAGAGAAGTGGCCCAAGAGTCACTTT
The DNA here is from genome assembly GCA_014636745.2 of Centella asiatica. Classification (NCBI taxonomy): domain Eukaryota; kingdom Viridiplantae; phylum Streptophyta; class Magnoliopsida; order Apiales; family Apiaceae; genus Centella; species Centella asiatica. The sequence continues at coordinate 28,785,949 of CM025785.1, read as the reverse complement.
TGGAGATGACAACAAAGGCCATACAAGAGGATATGGATCCGTTGAACATGGAGATGTCATCTTCACAGAAGTAGCACTGGTTGACGGCTTAAAGCACAATCTACTAAGTGTGAGTCAACTATGTGATAAAGGATTCAATGTCACTTTTAAAGAAGATCAATGCTTAGTGGGTGACAAAGAATCAGGGACTGTGATTTTGACAGGAAAAAGAAAAGGGAATTTGTACATTGCAAATCTCATTTCTTCAACTGATCAAATCATATGTCTATATAGCAAAGCTTCAACTGATGAGAGTTGGCTTTGGCATAAGAAGCTTTCCCACTTGAATTTCAAGAATATCAATAGTCTTGTGAGGAAAGGATTGGTAGCTGGCATTCCACAATTGGAATTTACACAAGATGGATTGTGTGATGCATGCCAGAAAGGAAAGCAAAGAAGTGTATCATTCAAAAACAAACCAGCAACATCAATCACTGACCCTTTACAACTTCTCCATATGGATTTGTTTGGTCAAGTGAATGTGATGTCTATCTTAAGGAATAGATATGCACTGGTAATTGTTGATGATCACACAAGGTATACTTGGGTAAAATACCTCTTTGCAAAAGATGAAGCTGCTCAGTTAATTATTGATCATGTCAAGAAAATAGAAACTGAGTCAGGTAAAACAGTGAGGGTAATAAGAAGTGACAGAGGAACAGAATTCAAAAATTCCCAAGTAATTGAATTCTGCACTGAGAAAGGAATTACTCATCAATTCTCTGCACCTAGAACCCCTCAACAAAATGGAGTTGTTGAGAGGAAAAATAGAACCCTCATTGAAGCAGCAAGGACCATGTTGCAAGAGGCTAAGCTTCCCACCTATTTTTGGGAGGAAGCTATAAGCACTGCATGTTTTACACAAAACAGGTCCTTGATAAACAAAGCATACAACAAAACACCTTATGAATTGATTACTGGGAGAAAACCAACTCTCAAGTTTTTACATGTGTTTGGTTGTAAGTGCTTTGTACTGAGAGATTCATCAGAGACAAGAGGAAAATTTGACAATAAGTCTGATGAAGCAATCTTCTTAGGTTATTCTCTGTCAAGCAAAGCATACAGAGTTTATAACTTAAGAACCAAGGTCATTGTGGAATCCATTCAAGTTGCATTTGATGATAGAAAGATTCCAGGAATGCTTGGTCAAGGATTGCATGAACCTCTCAGTTTTGAGAATGAATTGGATGCATGGGAATATCCAACAGAGAATGCTGAAAATCCCCAAAATAACAGTGATTCCTCTTTAATTGAGGGGGAGTTGACTGTTGTGCATGAAGTACCAAGGACTGATGTATTATCAGAGACTAGAGTACTGGAACAAAATGGAACACAAGTCACTGATGACATTAATTCTCCATCGGAGACTAATGATACATCAGAGACTAGTATCCCTGATGCACACACAGAGACTATTGAGATATCTAACTCAGGGGGAGTTAATGAAGAAGAGATCAATAGTTTAGGGGGAGCAAACTCTGCTAATGAAGCTGGATTGAATATTATCAATCTAGAAAATGAAGCCTCTAGTTCAAGATCAAATCTGCCAAAAACTAGACCATGGTTGAGAGACCACACAACAGATTTGATCATTGGAAATATTGAGGATGGAGTTAGGACTAGAAGTGCAACACAAAATGAATGTTTGTACCTCAGTTTTCTATCAAAGATTGAACCAAAGAAAATTGAGGAAGCACTTCAAGAACCTGATTGGATTATTGCCATGCAAGAAGAATTAAACCAATTTGTTAGAAACAAAGTCTGGAGACTGATACCCAAACCAAGGAACAGATCTATAATAGGTGCCAAGTGGGTCTTCAGAAACAAATTGGATGAAACTGGTTCAATTACAAGGAATAAGACAAGACTGGTTGCAAAGGGATACTCTCAAGAGGAAGGAATTGACTATGATGAGACCTTTGCACCAGTGGCTAGACTTGAAGCTATCAGAATTTTTCTTGCTTTTGCATCCTACAAGAACTTCAAAGTGTACCAGATGGATGTCAAGAGTGCTTTCCTTAATGGAAAATTAGAAGAAGAAGTCTATGTTCAACAACCCCCAGGTTTTGTAGACTCCAAATTTCCTAATCATGTTTACAAGTTAGACAAAGCACTCTATGGCTTAAAACAAGCACCAAGAGCCTAGTATGATACTCTTTCTCAGTTTTTAATAGAAAATAAATTTGTAAGAGGTATCATAGATAAAACATTGTTTTATAGAATTCAAGGCTCTGATGTTATACTTGTGCAAATATATGTTGATGATATTATTTTTGGGTCTACTAATGAAAAACTGTGTGCAAAATTTTCAAAACTTATGCAGTCTAGATATGAAATGAGCATGATGGGTGAATTAACATTTTTCTTAGGATTGCAAATTAAACAGTCAACTGAGGGAATTTTCATCAGTCAGTCTAAATACATTAAGGACTTATTGAGAAAATATGATTTAGTTGATTGTACTTCTGCAAAAACACCTATGCCCACAGCCACTAAGCTAGATAAGGATTTAAAAGGAAAGAAAGTAGACATTACTAGCTATAGAGGCATGATAGGCTCACTTTTGTATCTAACTGCAAGTAGACCTGATATAATGTTTTCAACATGTCTATGTGCTAGATTTCAAGCTGACCCTAGAGAGTCACATTTGATTGCTGTAAAAAGAATACTCAGATATCTAAAGGGTACCCCAAATCTTGGATTATGGTATCCCAAAGAATCTGATTTTAAACTAATTGGTTATTCAGATGCTGATTATGCAGGGTGTAAGCTTGACAGGAAAAGCACAAGTGGAAGCTGCCAACTTCTTGGAGGCAGACTTGTTTCTTGGTTTAGCAAGAAAACAAATTCAGTTTCTACTTCAACAGCAGAAGCTGAATACATCGCAGCTGGGAGTTGTTGTGCTCAAATCTTATGGATGAAGAATCAACTCCTAGATTATGGTATGACACTATCCAAAATCCCAATTTATTGTGATAACACTAGTGCCATAGCCATAACTGAAAATCCAGTGCAACACTCAAGAACTAAACACATAGATATAAGATATCACTTCATTAGGGAACATGTTAGTGAAGGAAATATTGAATTGCACTGGGTTACAACTGATAAACAACTTGCAGATATTTTTACAAAACCTTTGGATGAATCTACATTTAACAGACTAGTTTCTGAACTAGGAATGTTGAATTATGGTTCTAAAAATTAAAGTTTTAACTTTCAAGTTGTTTAACAGTTGCATGAAGCTAGAATAATTAATTCTGGAAAAAGAAGCTGTTTTAACTAA
>CM025785.1:28744928-28772076 GCA_014636745.2 Centella asiatica | reverse complement strand
TAGGTCTTTGACTATAGAGCATACCAATGTAAAAGAATCACGTGACATTCTCTTAAAAAGAAACAAGTTTCTTGAAGAGAGATTGACACAGTTTGATACCATCAAGTCTGACTTAAACAAAACACATCATATGATTGATGCTTTGAAAAAGAGGGAATATTACTTAGTAGAGCAACTTGAAATTGCTCAAGCTAAGGTTAAACAATGGAATACTTCCTCTAAAAAGTTATCTGACTTGGTAGGGTATCAAACAATAGGTCAAAAATCTAGACTAGGTTATGATGAAAATCTAGAAAACAGTTCAGATTTAAATGATCAAATTGTAGCTGCAAACTCCTCAACTAGTAAGCCAAGTTTTAAAAGAATTAATTTTGTATCTCCTGTTATTGAACCTAAATTTATAAACACTCAAGATCAACATATTACTGCAAAAACAAAAATTGATCAAAAGACAGTTAATGTTGTTGATAACAGTGAATCAAAAAGATTAAACATTGGGTTCATGACAAAGACACAATTGAATAAAAAACTGGAAGCTCTTCCAGACAAAAAGGCTGAAAAATTGGTGGAGTTAAGCAGAAAGAAGAAAAATAGGAATGGAAAGATAGGCATTAATAAACATACAAACTATGCTAGAATGCCTGATGCTCTTAGAAAGACGTGTCATGAAAGTGGAAACCCCAACCACATAGCTATAAACTGTAGGAGCAAAAATAAAATTCCTATGCTTGAGACTGCACCTTCAAAGAGAATAAAAGATAAATCACCAATAAAAAGGTTAGATAATCTTTGCATTAAAACTGAAAATTCTAAACTTGGCAGTCTCTCACAAACAAGTAGCAAGACTATTGATTGTCCTATTCTAGTTAAAACTGTTAACAGACAATCAACTCAATCTGAGTCAAGTCTTGAGTCTACAACTAGTGAGAAAGGATCCAAGAAAATTTGGGTCCCAAAAATCTCAAACTAGTTATTCTCTACTGTGCAGGGCAAAAGGAAAAAATAATGGTACTTGGACAGTGGATGTTCAAGGCACATGACCGGAGATAAGACCTTGCTAAAACAGTATGAAGAGAAAAGTGGCCCAAAAGTCACTTTTGGAGATGACAGCAAGGCCATACAAGGGGATATGGCAATGTTGAACATGGAGATGTCATCTTCACAGAAGTAGCACTGGTTGACGGCTTAAAGCACAATTTGTTAAGTGTAAGTCAACTATGTGATAAAGGATTCCATGTCACCTTTAAAGAAGACCTATGCCAGGTGTGTGACAAGGAATCTGGGAATGTGATATTGACTGGAAAAAGAAAAGGAAATTTGTATATTGCAAATCTAATTTCTTTTACTGATCAAATCACATTTCTGTATAGCAAAGCTTCAACTGATGAAAGTTGGCTTTGGCATAAGAAGCTTTCCCACTTGAATTTCAAGAACATCAACAAGCTTGTGAGGAAAGGACTAGCAGCTGGCATTCCACAATTGGAATTTACACAAGATGGATTATGTGATGCATGCCAGAAAGGGAAACAAAAAAGTGTATCATTCAAGAGCAAACCAGCAACTTCAATCACTGACCCACTACAATTGTTACACATGGACTTGTTTGGTCAAGTGAATGTGATGTCTATTTTAAGAAATAGATATGCCTTGGTTATTGTGGATGATCACACGAGGTATACTTGGGTAAAATACCTCTTTACAAAAGATGAAGCTGCTCAGTTAATAATTGATCATATCAAGAAGATAGAAACTGAGTCAGGAAAAACAGTAAGGGTTATAAGGAGCGATAGAGGAACAGAATTCAAGAATTCCCAAGTACTTGAATTCTGCACTGAAAAAGGAATAACTCATCAATTCTCAGCTCCAAGAACACCTCAACAAAATGGAGTTGTTGAGAGGAAAAATAGAACCCTTATTGAAGCAGCAAGGACTATGTTACAAGAGGCTAAGCTTCCTACATATTTTTGGGAGGAAGCTATAAGCACTGCTTGCTTTACACAGAATAGATCCTTGATTAACAAAGCATACAACAAAACACCTTACGAGTTAATGACTGGGAGAAAACCTTCTCTCAAGTTCTTACATGTGTTTGGTTGTAAATGCTTTGTACTGAGAGATTCATCAGAGTCAAGAGGAAAGTTTGACAACAAATCTGATGAAGCAATCTTCTTAGGTTATTCTCTGTCAAGCAAAGCATACAGAGTATATAATCTAAGAACAAAGGTCATTGTGGAATCAATTCAAGTCATGTTTGATGATAAAAAGATTCCAGGAATGATTGGACAAGGATTGCATGAACCTCTCAGTTTTGAGAATGAATTGGATGCATGGGAATATCCATCAGAGACTACTGAACAACCCCAAGATAGCAATGATCCCTACATAATTGAGGGGGAGCTAACAGTTGTGCATGAAGTGCCTAGAACTAATACTCTATCAGAAAATAGAATGTTAGATGAAACTCAAGAGACTGGTAACATTAGTATCCCATCGGAGACTAATGGTCTACCAGAGACTAGAGTCACTGATGCACAATCAGAAACTATATTGACACTAGAATCAGTAGAAATAAATAGCTCAGGGGGAGCTAATAATGAAGGAGTCAATGGTTCAGGGGGAGCAGTCTCTGATCATGAAACTAGAATGGATGACACCAATCTAGAAAATGTAGCCTCAACTTCAAGATCAAATCTGCCACGTGCAATTCCATGGTTGAGAGACCACACGCCAGATTTGATAATTGGTAGTTTAGAGGATGGAGTCAAGACTAGAAGTGCAACTCAAAATGAATGTTTATATCTCAGTTTTCTCTCAAAGATTGAGCCAAAGAAAATTGAGGAAGCACTTCAAGATCCTGACTGGATAATTGACATGCAAGAAGAATTGAACCAATTCACTCGAAATAAAGTCTGGAGACTGGTACCTAAACCAAAGAATAGATCAATTATTGGTGCCAAATGGGTCTTCAGAAACAAAATGGATGAAGCTGGTACAATTACAAGGAACAAAGCAAGACTGGTTGCAAAAGGATATTCTCAAGAAGAAGGAATAGACTATGATGAAACTTTTGCACCAGTAGCAAGACTTGAAGCAATACGAATCTTTTTGGCATATGCAGCCTACAAGGACTTCAAGGTGTACCAGATGGATGTCAAAAGTGCTTTCTTAAATGGAAAATTGGAAGAGGAAGTCTATGTTTGCCAACCCCCAGGTTTTGTAGACTCCAAATTTCCAAATCATGTCTATAGGTTAGACAAAGCACTTTATGGCTTAAAACAAGCACCAAGAGCCTGGTATGATACTCTATCTCAATTTTTAATTGAAAACAAATTTGTTAGAGGTATCATAGATAAAACATTATTTTATAGAAAGCAAGGCTCTGATATTATATTGGTGCATATATATGTAGATGATATTATATTTGGGTCTACAAATGAAAATTTTTGTAAAAAATTCTCAAAACTTATGCAGTCTAGATATGAAATGAGTATGATGGGAGAATTAACATTCTTCTTAGGATTGCAGATTAAACAATCACCTGATGGAATATTTATCAGTCAGTCAAAATACATCAAAGACTTACTGAGAAAATATGATTTGATTGATTGTGCACCTGCAAAAACACCCATGCCTACTTCCACTAAACTAGATAAAGATTTAAAAGGAAAGAAAGTTGATATCACTAGTTATAGAGGAATGATAGGCTCTCTTTTATATCTAACTACAAGTAGACCTGATATAATGTTTGCTACATGCTTGTGTGCTAGATTTCAAGCTGACCCTAGAGAGTCACATTTGATTGCTGTAAAAAGAATACTCAGATATCTAAAGGGTACCCCAAACCTTGGATTATGGTATCCCAAAGAATCTAATTTTAAACTAATTGGTTATTTAGATGCTGATTATGTAAGGTGTAAGCTTGACAGGAAAAGCACAAGTGGAAGCTGCCAACTTCTTGGAGGCAGACTTGTTTCTTGGTTCAGCAGAAACAAAATTCAGTTTCTACTTCAACAGCAGAAGCTGAATACATCGCAGCTGGGAGTTGTTGTGCTCAAATCCTATGGATCAAGAATCAACTCCTAGACTATGGTATGTCATTATCCAAAATTCTTATTTATTGTGATAATACTAGTGCCATAGCAATAACAGAAAATCCAGTGCAACATTCAAGAACAAAACACATAGATATTAGATATCACTTCATAAGAGAACATGTAAGTGAAGGTAATATCGAATTACACTGGGTAACAACTGATAAACAACTTGCAGACATGTTCACAAAACCTTTAGATGAATCTACCTTTTCTAGATTAGTTTCTGAATTAGGTATGTTGAATTATGCCTCTAAAAATTGATTATTTTTTTAAAACAAGTTGTTTAGTTGTATGCAGCTAGAATTAATTTTCTGGAAATAAGCTGTTTTATTAAAACAGAATTTCAGGAGCTAGAATTTTATTTTTGGAAAAAGTTGATAAAATGAATAATCAAATGATTGATTATTGAATAATATGAGCTAAAGTGAGTAAGAGACTAACTAGTCCCTGATAGTTGTTTTTAATTAGTCCCCGACTAAATTAAAAAAATTAAACTATCAGAGGCTATCTTAGTTCCCGATAGTTAATACTATCAGAGACTATCTTAGTCCCCGATAGTTAATACTATCTGAGACTATCTTAGTCCCCGATAGTTAATACTATCAGAGACTATCTTAGTCCCCGATAGTTAATACTATCAGAGACTAACTAGTCCCCGATAGTAAATTCTATCGGAGACTACCTTAGTCCCTGGTCGTAAACCCTATCGGAGACTAATCTTCTTCTAGTCTCTTACGAGTGAACAGATCAGAGATTAGAACAATCTCCGATCGAGGGTAAACTGGTAGTTACCCATCCGTAGGAATTGCAAACGTTTCTAACAAATTGATAAAACAAATTTCAAACATCTTTGCAATCACAATCACTCAAAGCTCTGAAATTATTTTCTCTCTGATAATACTCTGCAATTTAACCCTCTTTTAAGTTTCTTCCAAAGTTCACAGATCTCTTGCAATGGCCGCTAAAACAGTTGCTTTCAAGTTTGGAGACTTTGATTTCATTAAGACCAACCATGCAGGGGCGGCTGATAAATATGTCTTTAAAGCCCAGTACCACCCCTTAGTGGATTTTCTTCAAAACTCCACACTAACTTACGCCATTTATGAAGCTCCAGTCCAAGCCGCTGAGGTCATCACGGCTATTTGGTTCACTGCTACCATACAAGGTGCAAAAACTGACTCACCTATGGTAAGTTTCAGGTATGCAAACACTACTTATACTATAGATCATACCGTTGTAAATAATGCTTTACATTTACCAGTTTATGAAAACTTTGACTCCCCTGCCTCTGATGAAGAAATAATTTCTATGTTGAAAAACCTAAATTATTCTGCTGAAATTGGGTCTGTTGGGTCTATTACACGACCCCATCTAAGGCAAGAGTGGTCACTGTTCTTTGACTTAATTACTAAAGCTTTTACAACAAAATGCAGTGGATATGATGCTATCACTACACTCACACAACAAATTGCTTTTAGTGTGTTGTATGGTAGACATCTAAACATTGGGCTTTTAATTCTGCAAAACTTGTTGCCAAAACTTAAAACCAGTAAAACTAAAATTTATTATGCTAGGTTCTTGATGATGATTGCTTATTATCTAATCCCTAACCTAAATATTACTGGAATGCAAGTTGTACCAACTGTTTTGCAGAGTAAAAGAATAGTCAAAGATGTGAAGAACTCTGCAAAGGTAATTGTTCCTTTATTTTTCCCTCCTATCATGAGATCTACTCTTATTGATAGGCTTCCCAATCTTTACTCTTTGCAATTTTTTGAGGATAATAAAAGCCAAAACCCTGTAAATCCTCCAACAACTTCACCACAACAATCAATAGCCCCCTCCACAGTCTCCCAAAATACTGTGGTTGTAAAAACCAAGACAATCACAAAACTCCCAATTAAGAGCAAAATAATTGAGGGAGCAAGTGAGGACGAGGGAGAACTAGAAGCTGAAGTTCCACTTCAGAGGAAAAAGAGAATTATAACCCTTAGCCAAGCCCAATCCAGTGCTTCTCAAAAAGCATTGGAGGCTATAAGGACAAACAGTGAACTGTCACCATCCTCCCAAAAGGATGTTGACATTGAAGAAAGTTCCCAACCAGGAACATACTGTACAGAGTCAGCACAAACTCTTGGTCACAACCAAGAGGAACCCATAAGAGAGTTAATAAAACAAAAGAGTGACACAAGGAGTGCACACACAGAGTCATCTATTGATGTTCCTCAATTTTTAATATCTGAGGAACAACCAACACTCCCCACTGTACATTCTTCTCCTTTTTCTCCCATTCTTGATTCTTTTGATGTAAATATAACTGATTCTCTTGATTTTTCCCAAGAGGAGCCAATACTCGAGACAAGTTCTCATACAATTTCCATGGATAGCTCCCTAGCCCAAGATACACAAAGGGAACCCTCTATCCATGCTGTCACAAGCACTTCTCAAACCCCCACTTCTGTAGGAAAGAGTGACACCATCCAAATGAGTGAGGTTGTGAGAATAAATAGTGAGAGTCAGGCTCCTGACCTGGAAAAAGGAGAGCACATACACATAAAAGAGAGTTAAGCTTTAGAAAGCTTGGAAAAAGGAGAGCATGAGAAGCTGGGTGCCCAACCCCAGGCAAAAGGAGAGGGTGTGAGCAAGGATGAGATCCTTGAAGAAAATAAAGGAGAGAAATTCTCAGCAGGTGATTTTTTAAAACCTGTTGAGACATCCACCACACCAGCAGCCCAAACTTCCTCTGCTCAACAGTCAACTCCAACAGAGGAAATTGGGGGAAGCTCCAGGACAGGGGATGCCACATTACAAGTTATTTCTGACATGTCAAATGCAGATTTTGAGATCCTTTATGGTCTTCAATAATCTCAAGATCACATATATGCATTAAAGACATCCATGGCACATGAACCTGTTCCTAAAGAAACTGAAGCTGAGAATGTGGACGAGTGGCTCGATGCACAGTTCATAAATTCTCTGGAGGATGCAGCTGTTCAACTAAGGCAGGATTATGTGACCAACATTGGGTCAACAGCAGCTGCACCATCTTCCAAGGACATATTAGAAGAGATAACCAAAGTGGATAAGAAATACACCAAGTTTCACCACTTTTTGGTTATTGGACTTAATTCAGCAGTCAAGGAAATCAAGCAGCAGATGGAGATTGAGACATATAAGATTCGACATAGTTATGAAGGACACTTGCCAAGGAGGACAATCACTGCCATTGATTCTCTTATCAAAGAAAAGTCCAAAACTGACAGTAGACTTCAAGCCCTAGAATCCAATGTTAGTCTCCTTCTCCAGAAGCAAGATCGAATGGAACAACTTATGCTGCAGGCACTACCACAATTGGATACCTCCTCCAAACCCCAAGATGCTGATGTCAAAAAGGGGGAGAGTAGTCATTTCAAACCACCTGTACAATCATCCAAATCTACTGTTCCAGACTCAAGTGCTTCCTTGCAGATGCAGATGGAATTGCAAGCATTAAAAGAGAAAACATTGAAAGAAAATGCTGCACTGCAAGCCTATAAAGAACAAATTTTGAAGAAGCATGCTGATCTTGCACAAACAGCAACAACAACAACACCACCAGCAGCAACAATTCTTCCTTCTCCCAAACCGACTGCAGAAGCCCCAAGCTCATCAAGAGATAAAGGCAAAGGTGTCATGGTTGAAGATACAAAGAAAAATTCTCTTACTCAACCAGGACAGCCTAAGCTAATGGGGGATGCTATGAAGACTGCTCACTTTCCCACTCCTATTGAACTTGAGCTGGGAGGGAAAGTTGAGTTAGTTAATCCTCGAGATGCAAGATTGATAGATGCTGATGCAATGCTTGCCCAAAACCTTCAGCAAGAGGAAGATATGGCTGTAGAACAAGAAAGGAAGGAGGAGGAATCTAAGAAGAAAAAACACTCAACAAGGAAAACTAGTACAAAGAAGGTGGCTATGACCAGGAAAAGGACTTCAAAATCTACAAAGCAAGAATCTCCAAGGTCAACTGAGACTGCCTTGGTGCCCGTAAGTGGAATAACAAAACCACAAACAGTTCCATCAAGGAAGCCTTATAAAGTTGATATGGCTAGTACAAGTGAAGTGATCAAAGCCCTGAAGAAGAATATAAGAAATATAAATTTGATCAAGGATGAAAATGGCAAGGATTTACTGCATATCTTTTTCAAAGATGGAGACTCTGTGAAGTATGCTAAGCCAGACTTGGAGAAGCAATTAAAAGAAAACTTGGAATGGTTATTGTCTACTGTACTTTTTACTACAAAGCTCAACATGGAATTTCTAAGTCAAATCAAGAAGGCTATAAAAGAGATAAAAAAATGTGGACAAAGAGCCAACCGATCTTCCTGAATCAGTACCTCTTGGATTATGGTATGAGACTTTCCATGGTGAGAAAGTTTTCTTTAACTACAATAGAGATATCAATCGAGTGAGTGAAAATCATATAGAAGGATTTATCAAACTTCTTAGAGATGCAGAAGAAACAACAGAAGTTGTCCTCAAAAAGTTGCTGATGGAAAGGTTAGAACAACTCAGGGAGAATAGAAAGAAAAGAAAAGAGTTGTTGAGCTAAAGGTATGTTGTTTGCTGTGAAAGTTGTAATTTTTTTTTTGAAGCCAGACTTATATGATTTAAACCTGAGTCTTGGTGGAAGCTGAACAAAAGATCAAAGATCTTAGTTCAGAATACATTTGTAGTTAGTAATTCTTTATTCTTTTTCTAAGTAATTGTAATTTTGAGTTTTGACATCATCATCAACCTTGAAATTATGTTTATCATTATGATATTCATAATTAGGAGGAGATTGTAAGGTTTTAGAACATTTGATGATGATTGTCTTTAGATTACTTAGAGTACAAATGTATAGAAAGTGTTAATTAGTAACACTGAAGTTTTGTAGCCAGTAGTTATCTATTTGTTTGTAATTCATTTCTTCTTTGTAAAGAGATACGATTATGTTTATTTGTAATTAACTGCTGGAATGGAGTATCGAAGCTTCAAGAAGTCAAGTTGTGTATTTGATCTGTTAGAGTTTGAAAAAAAGGCTTATCGGAGACTAGAAGAACTGGTCAGAGACTAAAATGTTTTAACTGTCGGAGACTAGTTTTTCTATCGGAGACTAAAAGCTTACGTCATCAGAGATTAAAGAAAAAGGAATCGGAGACTAAGCTGACGTCATCGGAGACTAAGCCTTAACGTGTCAGAGACTAAATAACACTATCGGAGACTACACAAGCTGACGTCATCAGGGAAAAGTCATCAGGGACTAAACGTACCAGGGACTAAAAGAGTCGTCAGGGACTAAAGCTGTCGGAGACTAAAAGAAGCATCAGAGACTAATTGTGAATTAATCTCTGAAAGATACAGAGTTCGAATTGAAAAAGGAATGTCTTCCACGTAAAGTTAAATATTATTGAAGACGTAGCTGGTAAGGAAACTCACCAGATATCTTTACCTAATTAAAAAGGAAAGATTGTATTTGATTCAAATAAGGAAGCTGTATTTTATTCAGAATAGGAACTGAGTTAATTGTATTTCAGTTGTCATAGAAGCTGTAATTAGTTACAGAGAGTAATTCAGAAGTTGTATAGGTTTTTCATAGTTTTGTATCTTTTCCTATACAGAATAGAAAAGAAGCTGACGATTACATTATTGTGATTGTTAGGATTTGTATTCAATTGTAAATCAATAAAGCAATTGTTTATAAATAGATTTGTGTTCTTGTTCTTTTTATTCCGCAAGAAAAATTTAGTTTCTTAAAGAACAAGTAATCGAAGAATTTTCAAAGAACTTGTATTCAACCCCCCTTCTACAAGTTCTTGTCATCTCACTGGGAGAACACAGTACCATTCATCACATGCTATCTGAGGAAGTGGTACCTAATGTCTATGTGCTTTGTTCTAGAGTGTTGCACAGGATTTTCTGTAATGGAAATAGCACTGACGTTGTTACAATAAATAGTGTAATGGAAATAGCACTGGTGTTGTCACAATAAATAGGAATTTAATTATACACCATACCATAGTCCATTAGTTGATTTTTCATCAATAAAATTTGAGCACAGCAACTCCCAGCAGTAATGTATTCTGCTTCAGCTGTTGAGATTGACACAGAATGTTGTTTCTTGCTAAACCATGACACTATTTTGCTTCCAAGAAATTGATAGCTTCCTGTTGTGCTTTTCCTGTCTAATTTGCAACCTGCATAATCTGCATCTGAATAGCCTATTAGATCAAATCCAGAATCTCTAGGATACCAAATTCCAAGATTTGGAGTACCTTTGAGATATCTGAATATTCTTTTAACTGCAATCAGATAAGATTCTCTAGGATCTTATTGGAATCTAGCACATAAACAAGTTGAAAACATTATATCAAGTCTACTTGCAGTGAGATATAAAAGTATCATGCCTCTATAACTTGAAACATCAACCTTTTTACCAGTTGAGTCTTTGTCAAGTATAATGGTTTGTTGGCATGGAAGTTTTAGCAGTTGCAACATCTTGTAAATTAAATTTCTTTAAAAGGTCTTTTAAATATTTAGTTTGACTAATGAAAATTCCATTAAAGGTTTGTTTAACCTGTAAACCCAAAAAGAAAGTTAATTCTCCCACATGCTCATCTCGTATCTACTTTGCATAAGCTTAGAAAACTTAGAGCATAAGCTCTCATTAGTAGAACTAAAGATAATATCATCAACATAGACTTGAACAAGTATTAAATCACCAGCATATTTTCTTTGAAATAAAGTTTTATCTATGATACCTCTAGTGAATTTATTTTCAATTAAAAACTGAGATAGAGTATCATACCATGCTCTTGGTGCTTGCTTAAGTCCATAGAGTGCTTTGTCTAACTTGTAGACATGATTGGGAAACTTCTGATCTTCAAAGTTAATAGGTTGCTTGACATACACCTCTTCTTGTATTTTCCCATTTAGAAATGCACTTTTTACATCCTTCTGGTACACTTTAAAATTTGCGTGAACATCATAGGCAAGAAATATCCTAATTGCTTCCAATCTAGCTACTGGTACAAAGGTTTCATCATAGTCAATTCCTTTTTCTTGTGAATAACCTTGTGCAACTAGCCTGACCTTATTTCTTGTCATTGTACCGCTTCATCCAGCTTGTTTATGAAGATCTATTTAGTACAAATGATTGATTTATTCTTTGATTTTGGTACTAGTCTCCAAACTTTGTTTCTTTCAAACTGATTGAGCTCCTCTTGCATAGAAATTACCCAATCAGCATCTAGTAAAGCCTCCTCAATCTTTTTAGCTTCAAACTTGGATAGAAAGTTGAGGTGAAGACATTCATTCTGAGTAGCACTTCTGGTTGACACACCTTTAGTTGGATCTCCTATAATTTGCTCCATAGGATGATCCCTTATCTATTTTATTTGTGGAGGTAGACTTCTTGAAAAAGAAGCTCCATGATTTTAATTTTCTCCATGGTGTTTAGTGCTCTCAGCTTCATAGAAAACTCCTCCTGAATTAGTGCTTAGGTCAGGGTTTCAGTTTTCCCCTGATGGTGCATTCCCTAATGGAGTATCCCCTGATAGAGTATTTCCTGAACTGTTGTGTTAGGTTTTATAACATTTGATGATGATTGTATTTAGAATTCTTAGAAATACAAATGTACAGTTAGTGCTAGTTAATAGCATTTGAATTTTTGTAGCTAGTAGTTCACTCTCTGATTCATGTAATTTATTTTTATATGAGAGTAAGTTAATTTTTATTATAAGAGACTACAAGAACTACATCAAAGATTTCAACAAGTCAAAGATTTCAACAAGTCAAAGATTATGTTTAGTCTATCAAAAACTAAGGCAAAAGCTTATCAGAGACTACAACTTAAAGTATCGGAGACTAATCTTAAGTCATCAGAGACTAAGATTAAACCATCGGAGACTAAGATTAAACCATCGGAGACTAAGCTTAAGCTGTCAGAGACTAAACATAGTTGATCAGAGACTAAAATTGAAGCATTAAGAGACTAAAGTAATAATTACTCTTTGATGCAGTACAAAGTTCTAATTGGATTAGAAGTTATCTTCGACATGGACATTGAAGATATACTGAAGACGAAGCTGGTTAGGAAACTAACTAGAGAGATAGAATGAAAAAACCTATTCAAAAGATACACAGAAAACATTTATTGAATAGGATTTAGAAGCTAAATTTTGATTCAAATTTAGAAGCTGTAATAAATTTTTACAGAATTGTATTAGAATCTGTATGTTTTCATAGATTTGTATATATACAGTACAGAATTTGAAGTTGACAATCAATTTGTGATTGTTAGAATTTGTAATCAATTGTTAATCAATAAAAATAATTGTTTATAAATTTGTTATTGTTTTTGTTCTTTATTTTCTGCAAGTTTAATACTTTGAAGAACAAGAATTTGAAAAGGTTTCAAGAACTTGTATTCAACCCCTCTTCTACAAGTTCTAGGCTATCTCACTATGACAACATGTTGTCCAAGATATTTACTCTATCCATTGAAGGGTTTCTAGATGACTTGAATTGTCATAAGGGATTACTAGATTTTCCATTGATTTACACACATCAGCTTCATCATCTGATGAGTCAATTTCAGCATTTGTTGTCTCATTTTCATTCTCAAACCTTAGTTTTTCATGGCTTCCTTCTGCATCATCATGCATTCTTTCAATCTTTTTATCATCAAAGGCTACATGTACTAATTCTATAACAATGTAGAGTCTAAGGTTGTAAACTCTATATGTTTTGCTTGTTAATGAATATCCTAGGAAAATTGTCTCATCAACTTTGACATCAAATTTTTCTAAGTTTTCTCCTTGATTCTTGAGAACAAAGTATCTACAACCAAACACGTGAAGAAACTTAATTGTGGGTTTTCTACCTGTCATGAGCTCATAAGGAGTCTTTTGATGAGCTTTTACAATCATTGATTTGTTCTGAGTAAAGCAAACAGTAGAGATAGTTTCAGCCCAGAAGTAGGTAGGTAACTTAGCTTCTTC
Source organism: Centella asiatica (assembly GCA_014636745.2). Classification (NCBI taxonomy): domain Eukaryota; kingdom Viridiplantae; phylum Streptophyta; class Magnoliopsida; order Apiales; family Apiaceae; genus Centella; species Centella asiatica. The sequence goes on along the minus strand of CM025785.1, from coordinate 28,758,959 downwards.
AAGCATGGTTCTTGTAGCTTCAATCAAGGTCCTATTTTCCTTTCAACAACTCCATTTTATTGAGGAGTTCTTGGAGCTGAAAAGGTATGTGAGATGCCTTTTTCCACACAAAACATCTCCACTGTTGAATTCTTGAATTCAGTCTCATTGTCACTCTTTAAGGCCTTGACTTTCTCTCCAGCTTCAAGTTCTATTCTTTTAATGTGATCAATGATCAGCTGGGGAGCTTCATCCTTGGTATGTAGATACTTAACCCATGAGTATCTTGAGTAGTCATCAACAATTATAAATGCATATATTTTCTATGATATAGACATCACATTAATAGGACCAAATAAATCTATGTGTATTAGATGAATTGATCTTGTTATTGATGATGCTTCTTTACATTTGAAGGAAATTTTCTTTTGTTTTCCCTTCTGAGAAGTCCACAAAGACCATCTTGAGAAAACTCAAGTTGTGGTATTCCTCTCACTAATCCTTTTCTCACCAAATTATTGATTGTCTTGAAGTTTAGATGAGACAACTTCTTGTGACATAGCCAACTTTAATCTACTAATGCTTTACTGTAAAAACATATGTATTATCCTTCTTTTGTTGAGCAGAAGACAATTATGTATATATTGACTCTTTTGACTCCAGACAATGTAATATCTCCAACTCACCTTTTCTTTAACTGCAGGTTCAGCTCCTCTATCCTCGCTCGAGTAATGGGCATGGCGGGTTGGATTGGCCCTTGGATCTCTTTCACTCACTGTCTTGCTCATTCGATATCCATGAAGCAAACTACAGAGGCAAAGCTCATCAGTCATTTATGTATAATCACAGTGATATACAAAATCTGGCTCGAAAGAAAATTTAGGAGGCATGGAGGTCAAGGTCACAATGACTTACAGATGGCACAGGATTGTATTTATACAGTGAAGTCAAGGCTTCATAGTTGGAAAGGTTTTCCCAAAGCGCTGTGCTTACAACCCAGTTTAGCTCAAACTTATGCAAAAATTTTCATAAGCTAGCTGCCCAAAAGTGACTTATTTTCATAAGCTAGCTGTGCCTTAATTCTCAAACTTAATGCAAAAATTTTATTTTGTGAAATTGAGCTAGCTGCCCAAAAGTGACTTCTCTGCTGCACCGCTGAAGTGTCTATGAGCAGATCTTGCATCTCTTTATTTTCTGCAGAAACTTCTGCTGCTGAAATGATGTGTTTTTTACTGCTGTATTGTTGTATTTTCTGCTGCTGAATTGGTGTGTTTTTTGCTGCTGCTGCTCCTGCAGAAACTGCTTTTGCTGCTGTTGCTCCTGCAGAATCTGCTTCTGCTGCTGAAGCTCCTACAGAATCTGCGTCTGCTGCTGCTGCATTGGTGTGTTTCTCATTGCTGCTGCTCCTGCAGAAAATGCTTCTCCTGCTGTTACAATGCAGTGATGAAAATTTGTTCTGCTTATGCTTCCTTTCCTTGCTGCTGCTCCTGCAGAAAATGCTTATGTTGCTGTTACAAAGCAATGATGAAAATTTGTTCTGCTGATGCTTCCTTGTTGCTTTGATGTTTGATTCTCTGGGTTTGCTGCAGCAGTAGTGCCCCTGTTTTAGTGTGGTTTTAGTATTGTATTCTTGATAAGTGTTGTTTTATTGATTAGTGTTGTTTTCCTTTTGTTGGGTTTTAGCTGTTGGCCTCCCATGTCTGTTTGGTCTTTTTTTTTTTTTTTTTTTTGGCTGTTTTCTTGTGTTGGTTTGTTCCCCTAGCTAGTGCCTTGTGCTACTAGGTCGGGGGTATGCCCCTTGTTATTTATGTTTCTTCCTTTTCTTTGTATTCCATTCCTAATTTATCAAAAAAAAAATGTAATATCTTCAGTATTTATGTTGTTTATAAGACATTTTTCATCCTTAAAAATAACTTGACAGCCTTTGTCACAAAACTGACTAACACTGAGTAGATTGTGCATTAGGCCATCAACCAGAGCTACATCCTCAATGATGACACTTCCATGAACTATTTTGTCATATCCCATAGTGTATCCAATGTTGTCATCTCCAAAGGACACTTTAGAGTCAACTTTCTCCTCAAATTATGAAAGCAAAGACTTTTTTCCAGTCATGTGTCTTGAACAACCATTATCCAAAGTACCAAAACTACTTCTTCTTCTTCCCCTGCACATTAGTTAGATCTTTTAGGAACCCAAGCCTACTTAGGGGTTTTTTTTTTTTTCTGCTAAATACGAAAATATATAAAAGGAAAAGGATACAAAATTAACGAGAGGCATCCCTCTCGACCTACTAGCACATCTCACTAGCTAGGGAAAACAAGACAAAACTATGTGCATAAGCATAAAACTAAACACAAATCATTAAGAGACAAAGCAACTGATACATAGAGACAAGAATCCCCTGATGGATGCAGCAAGAACCTTCACTGGCCAGAATCCCCTGATGGATGCAGCAAGAATTCTCCTGAAACCAGCAGCAGCAGCTGTCCGAAACAATATCCTGCAACAGCCAAGACTGACAACCCTTGACGAACAATAGCAAACAGCTACAGTATACAGCGGTAAACAACAGCAGCATACAGTAGCAGTAAACAGCAGTAGCAGCATACAGCAGCAGCAACATACAACAACAGCAGTATTCAGCAGCAAAACAGCAGCAGCAGCATTCAGCAGCAAAACAACAGCAGCAGCATACTGCAGGAAACAGCAGCAGCAACATACTACAGGAAACAGCAGCAGCAACAAACAGCAGAAGCAAAACAGCAGTAGCAGCATACAGCAGCAGCAGAATTCAGCAGCAAAACAGCAGTAGCAGCATACTGCAGGAAACAGCAGCAGCAACATACAACATACAGCAGCCACATACAGCAGCATATAACAGCAGCATACAACTAGCTTCAGCAGCAGTATACAACAGCAGCATACAACAGCATAAAACCAGCATACAGAAGCAATATACAGCATCATCATGCAACAAAATATAATTAGCATATCGCAGCAGCAAACAGCAACAGCTAACAGCTAACAACCAACAACCAGCATATAATGAAACTAGAGAGAAAGCTTCCACTGAGGGAGTTTAAAACCCATCCTCCTATATTTTGCATTAGAAGCAAGCCTACTTTTAATGATAAGAATAATTTCAGCTATAAGGGCATGCGTGCTCCTACCATCTTTACCATGCATCCTGCCATTTCTTTTTGACCAAATGTGATAGACAATAGTATTGAAACTGAACCATATCAGCTGATTTCTAAAAGAATTAAATTTTAAAGAACTAAGGTTGTTTAGAAGTGCATTCCATATAAAATTGGACCCATACCAACCAGCTTTTCGAAGGATAGCATGAGCAATCTTGAGAGAATAATTGCATTTGAAATATAAATGTTCAAATGTTTCAAGTTCAGTGTTGCACAAGACACATAAGTTTGTGATATTCAGGCCAAATTTGAACAGTTTATCCAAAGTCCATAGGCTTTTATGGCAGCACAACCAGTTGATGAAGGAGTATCGCGGAACAACAAGTTTATTCCAAACAACACGATTCCAAATAACTTTCTGGTTCCTTGAGCGGATATCAGACCATATGCAGTTAACATTAGTTATATTAATAGGAACATTATTCCAATGCACAATATCATGATTCATGATGTTGAAAGGAGTATGATAGTCAAAAGTGTTTCTCCAATTGATAATAATATGGTGATTAGAACATGGGAGCCTCTAATTGCCATTCAATACGATATCTGAAACCATAGCATCCCTCCCTAGACCAGATTCAAGAATGATTGATTCATTAATAGACTTGGCTAAAGGTTGTGATTTGTGCCAAGGGTCAAACCACAAGTTCACTCTTGAACCATCACCAATAGAGTAATTGATAAACTGTTTAGTAGTGTCTCCAAGGGATAGGATTTTCCTCCAAGACCATGAAGATTGGGCAGTAGCCTTCAAAGACCAAAAATTGGATTTTTTAATGACAGTATTACGAATCCATAAGGTCCATAAAGATTGGAATTTAGGATTTATGATTTGCCATACCCTGTAAAGCAAATGAGCACGGTTCCACTCCCTCAAACATTTAAGATCCAAACCTCCTTCATCCTTAGGAGTACACAGATTCACCCAGACAACTTTGGCCCCATGGTTGCTAAGAGTAGAACCTTTCCATAAGAATTTGGTTAAAATACTTTGGAGCTTCTTATGAATGTAACTAGGTAACATAAAGTGTTGAGCCCAATAAGATTGAATGGAAAAAAGAACCACTTTGAGGAGCTGTATTCTACCAGCATAGGATAGAAATTTCGATGTCCAAGATGTAATTCTGCTGGTAATTCTGTCCACTAGAATATCACAGTCTCTTGCCCACAACCTAGAAGAAATGAGAGGCATGCCAAGGAACTTTACTGGAAGCACTCCCTGAGGAAAACCAAGAAACTGAAGAATCTGAACCTTACTAAGATCATCGACCCCGAAGAGGAAACACAGACTCTTTGAGTTGTTGACGTTAATGCCAGAAAGTTGCGAGAAATTGTCTGGAGCTTGTTTGAGAGTGTTAACTGAGGAAGTATCACCTTTACAGAACATAAATAGATCATCTGCAAAACAGAGATGTGTTAGATGAATAGCAGAAGCTCTCCAGTGAAATGAAAAGTTGGTAGACTTCTCAATTTCCATATTGGTGATAGAAGTGAGGAACTCCATAGCCACTACAAAAAGCAGAGGAGATATGGGGTCACCCTGTCTTATACCCCTCGAGCCCTTGAAATGACCACAATGAGAACCATTAACTTTGACAGTATAGGTGACAGTGGAAATGCATTTTTTAACCCAATAGCAAAATTTTGGTGGAAACTGCAGATGCCTCAGGGTAGCCAAAATAAAATTCCATTTGAGGGAATCAAAAGCTTTTTGCAGATCAATTTTCAGAGAGCATCTAGGAGGGCCTTTATCTAGATGGTAGTTCCTCACAATGTCTTGACAATAAGAATGTTATCACCAATTTTTCTATTATGAATGAAAGCTAATTGGGAAGGAGAAATAATGGTAGGGAGCACTTTTTTCAGACGATTGGCAATGACTTTTGAAATAATCTTGTAAACAATCGTACAACATGAAATAGGCCTAAAATCATGCATCGAGGATGGGTGAACAATCTTTGGAATCAAGGTTAAAGAGGTATTGTTGAAATTGCCAAGAGGGAATCCCTTATTAAAGAAAGCCAAAACTGCAACAATAATGTCCTTACCAATGATGATATCCCAAGTGAAAGTTAAGAATTCAGCATTAAAACCATCTGGACCTGGACTCTTGTTCTTTTTCAAAGACTTGAAGGCCAACAAAATCTCATCCTCAGTGACACAAGCATTAAGGTAGTTAAAATCTTCATGGCATATGGTTTGGTGGACAGGAAGAGAACTAAGGTCCAAAAATCGATCTTCAATGACAGGACTAAGGATATTTCTAAAATGATTGATAGCAACATTCTGAACTCCATCTTGCCCATGTATAAGGTGACCAAAGTCATCTTGAATCAAAAAAATTTTGTTAACATTCCAGTTAGATTTAAGTTTGAAGAAGAAGAACTTAGAATTCTTGTCCCCTTCACTAAGCCATTTAACCCGCAACTTCTGTTTAAGTAAGCTTTCTTCGCTGAACTTATTTTCTACTTAGGTTTTGAGTTAACAGTTTCAATCATAGATATAGTTTTGGTTATTGGTTGTGTATTCTTTTTCTTTTCTTTCCTCTTCTTGGAAGGTGAAAGATCCACCTTGGTCTTAGGTGGCTTATGAACAACAATTGACCTTTAAGGAGACATTCTCCTTGTGTTATTATGAACATTGAGTACATATGTTGATGTTGACAAGCCTTTCCTGGACTTCCTCCCTCTTTGAAATCTCAAGTTTTTGAATTTCCTAGCAATGTAGGCCAAACTTTCATCAATTTCATCTAGCTCCTAAGGTGTATAACTCCTAAGTTCATTCTCTTCAGTCTTATTTTCTTCTATTTCCTCATCATTGAAATCTTCTTTCTCAATGAAAACCTTCATGTGTCCACCAAACTTATTTTTCTTTGGCTCTACAATCAATGCAATAGATCTATCTTTGGAGTGTTGCTTATTCCATTGCTGAATTTCTAACTCATAAGTCTTCAAGTTTTCATATATCTCATCCAATGTTAAAAAACCTAGATCTTTGTTGGCTTCTCTGATTGCAGTGGTCTTTGGATCCCAATGTCTAGGAAGAGCTCTCAGAAATCTGTGATTTACTTGAAGCACAGAATACTCCTGGCCATAGGTAGATAAACCATTAATTAATTGGATAAATCTCTCATATAGATCATCAAGAGATTCACCATCCTTGGCAGTAAACAACTCATATTGTTGAATCAACAAGAGTTGCTTGTTTAGCTTGATTTGGTCATTTCCTTCGCATAGGACAGTGAGCTTGTCCCAAACCTCCTTGGATGTTTTGCACTTCATAACTTTGTAAAGCATGTTGTTATCAAGTGTTGTGATAAGGATATCTCTAACCTTCTTATCCTTGGCAGCCTCCTCATTTTCTGATTGAGTAAATTCTTTTGGAGTTTTTGCTTCATATTTGTCTGGCGCAGTAACTTCATTAGAGGTGATGTCAGGTACAAGCCTCTTTATATCTGGACGACCTTTTTCAATATCTCCAAGTATTGGTCATCTTTTGCTTCAAGATAACTTAAGATCCTTTGCTTCCAGAATGAGTATTCACCCTTCTTGAGTTGTGGAACTTTGGCGTTGTCCTTCGAATTACTCATGATTTCTAAATTAAATTAATCTAGAACTGCTCTTGGAGTTGGAGGAAATCCTAAATTTACGCCCCCTGGCCCTCAAACACTTAAAATATAACCTTGGAAATGGAAACACCTTTCTGCTATGGTAGGACCCGTGGTGTGATCTGGCCCCTCTGTGTTACAAGCCAAACGATCCTCTTGTCCAGGAATTACAGCTTGATTTTAACTCTCTTGTAAGCACAATCATCTCCGATAACCTATGGTGCTTCCCAGCGAACTACCACGTATCTGTCTTTAATCTTAAACAAAAAATTTCTACGATTCCTATTTGCCATAATTGCCCCGATACTATTTCCTGGAGTGGTCGTGAAATCAACTCTGTTAAAGTTAGTCACATTTGGGATTCTATTAGAATTAGGAGCCCTCAAAACCCTATATGGAAAATAGCTTGGCACCCTCTACATATTCCTCGATTCTCTTTCATTCTCTGGCTGGGTCTCCACAAACGTCTCCTTCTGAGATATGTTCTTCCCTGCTATTTGTGCAACTCTTCTGATGAATCTATGTATCACTTGTTCTTTTCCTGTAGGTATTCTCACAAGATCTTGGGTGAGCTTTTACACCTTCTGGGCATTAACCAGCAATGGGCAAATTGGGATCAAGCTTTGGAAGACTGTCTCTTGGACATAAACCACAAGTTTTGGTCTTACATCAAACGTCTTGTCTTTTCTGTCTATGTCTACAAGATTTGTTGTGAGAGGAATTCTAGGATGCATCATAGAACTCCTACACCTGGAAATTGTTTGTCATTTACTTGTGTTAATATTGTACAAAGTAAATTGCATAGCTTTCGGAAATTCCACAAGCTTAGCAACCTTTTTCCTTGTTATCAGAATTTGTTACTTTAAGGATTTGCTCATTAATAATATGGTAAATGAAGATCAACTTGAATACTCATGGTCAGAGGCTGTGGGTTGCCATAGGGGATGTTATATTGCATCGGGATTTGGCCAGAAGACAGTTCATTGGCTATCGGGAGATAATTTGACATGTCAGGGTATGTCGTGCCTGCATCACCTACATGTGTCAGGGGATAACTTGACATCTCTACCTTGGCTATCAGAGGTTGGCTTGAAAATAGTCCCTGGGCTGTAAGGAGATAAGCTGCCATGTCAGGGAACGTCGTGCCTACATCAGGGATTATCTATTGTCCATCAGGGGAAGCCCTACTTGTGTCAGGGGATACATCAGGGATACACTGCATGCATTAGGGGATCCACTTCACGCATCAGGGGTTAAGCTGCCAGGGGTCAGGGGATGAGTAACTTTGCCTATAACAGGTTGAGTACTTGTGTCAGGGGATACTTCTTCTTGCTTCAAGGGATGTCGAGCAAAACTTTAAGGGAAGGTGAGATTTTGCTTCAGGGGATGTCGAGCCAAGCTCCATCTGGCCAGTGCAGTCTCATCAGGGCTACTGGCCAGCGCAGTTTCCTTCAGGGGCTACTGGCTTGTGTAGTTTCATCAAGGGCTGTTTCAGGAGAATTCTTGTTACATTCATCAGAGGCTTCTGGCCAGCGAAGCTGCTGTATGCTATATGCTGGAGCTGTTGTTTTGTTGCTGTTGTATGCTGCTGCTGCTATTTTGCTGTTGTCGTATGCTATATGCTGGTGCTGCTGTTTTGTTGCTGTTGTATGCTACTGCTGCTATTTTGCTGTTGTTGTATGCTGCTACTGCTGTTTTCCTGCTATTGTATGTTGTTGTTGCTGTCTTGCTGCTGCTGTTTTGCTGTTGTTGTTGTTGTTTTCCTGCTGTTGTATGCTGCTGCCGCTGTTTTCTGCTGCTGTATACTGCTGTTGTTTACTGCTGTCTGCTTGTACTTTATTATTTCTTATTCTCCTAGCTATAGTATATCTGTTCTAGCAGGTCGGGGGGCATGCCTCTTGTTACTTATGTAACTTTTCTCATTTTATATTATACCCAATTTAACAAAAAAATAATAATAATAATCTAGAACTGCTCTGATACCAATTGTGTGTCCTGTGGAGTAATTGTAGAAGGGGAGGGGGGCTTCAATACAATTTCTAACTTTTCTTTAAATTAAACTTCTTAGCATAGTTTAAAATTTAAAAACAGTTATAACAACTTTACTGAAAATTGATAACAAGTGAAATAGTAAAACAAATTGCAATATATGAGTATTAATCAACAATATGAATTCGTATTGTCAATCAGTATGAATCTTTATAATTTTCTCTGATAATGATTACTAGCTGCAAATAACTATGTTGAAAAATAATAACTACACTCCAGAAAAATGATTTCTAGCTACTCAAGTTCTAAGTACTTGCTACTCTCAAGTTATGAAAAATTTTCTTCTCTTATGTTATGAAAAACTTGCTTCTCTCTAAGATAATAAGAATTCTTGTGTTTTTATGTATCTTAGTGTGTTATGTTATCTCATGTTATCTTAGTTGCTCCATGTCTCTATTTAAAGACATAGTTCCCTTGTCCTCCAAACTTCTTCAATGAGTTGCCTCCAAAAATATCTCTGATATTCTTTGGTAATTGTATCTCTGTCACATAACTTCTTTTTGCATAACCCTCCTTGCACGCCAATCTATTATGTAACATCTCTGGTGTATCAGCACACCAGCTCCCTTAATTTTCTCTAAGAGTTCTCATGATAAGTTATTTCTATAGTGAATAACTTATCTCTATGAGCTTCCTGGTTTTTGATTAGACCAGCTTCCAAATTTTTCTCCTTCAAGTTTTTATAAGTTATCTCTACACTTTTCACATCAGCAACTATATACGCATACCAGCTATATAGTAGTTTCTGCTGGTGACTTACCTAGTGACTTATACTTCATCCTGTTAGTGCAATATAAGCACAAGTGTTTGTAGAAGGGGGGGGGGGGGGGGGGGAATTCAAACACCTGAAACTTTTCGCTCTTTTAAACTTAAAGTGCTTACTGGAAAACAGTTGTAACAAATAGAAAAACTATAAGAAATGAACACACAGATTCAAGTTAAAATAGTTATATTAAAACTTGGGGTTTTTCTGAAAATTTGTATAATCACAAATGTGATTTACAGCTACAATTTTTGCAAATAAAATTCACAGCTTCTCACACTCACTAGCTACGAAAACTTTCTCTGAAAAATAAATCTCTCAAGAAATATATTTTTGAGCTTCCTAGTGTTGTGTGCTTCTTTGTTTGTTTGATCTGTTGGATAGATTCAATCTCTGTATTTTTGTGATGAGAACTCCGTTGCTTATATGTTGATCAGTTGATGAAATCACGTGCTTGAGACGTGCTGCTTTTCTCAACTTAGCCGCAAGTATGTCACATCGTAGCCCTATGTGTCAGACTGCTGCATGTTTTGTTGCTTCTTTTTCTTCCCCTAATATGTGTGCATTTAATGCGAGAGAGTTCTCATTGGATCAAAAACAAACTTCAAGAATTATATTTCCAGTTGATATTTCTTGCTTCTGTAACACGTTACGTTGATTTCCGTGTAAGTACTGATGACGGGTGCATGCTGTCATAACGATCCACTGACTGCCAGCCCTGATGGACTTTGATCAGTGCTTCTGGATCCCCTGATGCTTATTGACTAAATCAGGGCTTCAACCTTCACTTGAGTTTCACTCAGTGCTTCTTGATCCTGATGGTTATGACTGACGGCATACACTGATGGCTTCCACTGATGCCATGTTGGTTATTCCCCCTGACGGGTTACCCTGATGGGTTGGCCTGACACTGACATGTCCTGAAGTGTTTCCCTGACAGGTTGGTCTGTCTTCGTCATACCCTAACAGGTTTCCCCTGATGAGTTCCCCCTGATGGGTTCCCCTGATGGTTTCCCCCTGATGGGTTCCAATCAACGTAACTTTGATTAGAATTTCTTATGTGCGGAATACTTTGACTGTTTACTAGTAGCATCAAACATTCTTCTTCACTTTGTCAAGTCCATTGATTGTTTCTGTTTTCTGACTTGTCTTGTGAAGAGATCGACCATCCACTGATTAATAAGGTTATTATCAGTGGATGCAAAACTTGTGCTGATCTTAAGGTTTATAAAATACCTCATGTATTTACAGTTGCACAATTTATTACATAATCATTATCATCATCATTTATCTCTAACAATCTCCCCTATTTATGTTTATCAATTTGATAACCATAAATCCCTAGATGCACTGATGATGATGTCAAAACTAATACTAAATACATGAAAAAATTTTGAATGAATTAATAAAAGAATTTTTGTACAAGTATTTTCCTATAACTATTACAAAAAGAATGTTGTATTAGACATCAGGATCCCATTTCCTTTTTGCTGAGACAAAGGGCAATGGATGACTTGATTCAATCGGCCGAGAGTCACTTCCAAGGCCTTATCTTCTTTGATCTGGGTTTTGATCAGGAATCCTTAGTCTGTTGTCTTCTCCACCTGCTTCCAGTTGCTCCAGCTCCTTTTGAAGAAGTTTTCTGAAGTTGACTATGTTGACATTGTTGCTGGATTCCAAAGCTTCAAGGACAGATTTTATTTCTTGAACATTGGCTGCAATATGTTGTGACCAGTAGAAGGTAATGATCTCCCCCTTGTTGTCTTTGAATTGAACACCCATGGGGCTTGTGATCATTTTTGGATATTCTTTAAATCCCTTCACTGGTGGCACATTCCTTACTGCAGTGTTCACAGCTTTGGTTTATTCAATCTCCTTCAATACTTTCTGAGTCAGCAGGATTCTGAACTGGATGACATGTTCATTTTTGTGATAGGCTATTTGGCTTAGAACATGCATCGCTTCCTCCAGGTTTAGGCCATCAACTTCTTTGATCCTTATACTTTTCTCCTACCCATCAGTGGATCTATAGAATAATTTCAGTGGACTTTCCAATGCTGTGGGCAGGCTCCTTTCATTGTTGATGGCTCTCCTCAGCCTGTCAATTATCCCCCTTAAGTCTCTGTTAGCCTGTGAGGATCTTGGAATCAAATTTAGGACCAGTTCTAATTGCTCAGCATCCATTCTCCTAAACCAGTCCATTGCTACAATGAATTCTGACCCACTCTTCAGTTGAACTGTTATTAGCTGATCTCTTCTATTGTTGAACCTAACATCTATGCTTTTTATGGAGAACATAAATGTCAGGTTTTTACACCTTTCTTCTTTGAGAAATTCAGCTAGAGTGGGTGGACCATATTCTTTGGTAACAGGAGAAGGTGCTTTGTCCTTGGCTTCAGATGACTTCTTTGTAGTGGCATCAGGGTCTTCAGTTTTATCTTGATTTTTATCCCCTGATGCACTTTTAGGGTTCTGAGATCTTCTTGGCTGAGATTTCCTAGAGGTCCTTGGCCTGACACTCTTCTTCTTCTTTACTTCTTCCTCATGTTCCTTTGCCATTTCCCTCTCTTCTTCTTCTTGAAGTTGCTGTGCAAAGATTGCATCAGCTTCTACTAACTTTTTATCTTGAGGGTAGACCAGCTCCATTTTCCCATCAATTACAACTTCAACGGGAGTTGGAAAGTGGGCTGTCTTCATGGCATCTCCAAGTAGCTTAGGCCCTGATTGAGTGTTGGATTTCTTCTTGGGTTCCTCAATCAGGATACCCTTGCCTTTATCCTTGGATTTTGGAGCAGGAACAGGAGCAGTCACATCCCCTGAATGTTGATTTGAATTCTCAGCAACATCCCCTGACGATTGCTTGGTTGATTTCTCCCCCTTTTTGACAGCATCATCAGTGGGAGTTGAGAGTTAGGATGTGACTTGAAGAACTTGTTGCAGAGTGCCAGCCATGGAATGTTGCAGAGTTTCCATGCTGGTCAGTTGGGAAGTGAGATCAGCTAGCTTCTTGTCTACAGTGTCAGCGTGTTTCTTCATTCTGAGGAGAGTCTGGCTGGTGACTAGGGAGTCGACAACTTGCTGTACACTTTGGATCTTTGTAGAAAAATGTGTATACAATTTTTGATTTTCTATATCTATTGACTGACCGATCATGATCTGTGACTTTAACACTTTGATCAAGATTGGATCAGTAGTTCTAGCTAACTCTTGCTTTAAATACTGTACAGTGTCAGACATCTGGTTCTGTCGAAAGCATAAATCAACTTCGATGAGCTGGAAAAAATCATCTTGTGGAGCATCATCTTCATCACTTTCAGGGGTAGAAGTAGTATTTACAGTAACTGGGTTTTCTCTTTGTTCTTTATTTACAAGGATCTCATCCTTATCTCCCTCAATCTCTCCTTTTTTTTTGTCGTCTAAGGCATCACTCGTATTCTCTCCTTTTTCTTTGCCTACTAAGGCAGTACTCTCTTGCTCTCCTTTTGCCAAAGTCCTCTCAAGGGTTTGACTTTGCCTCTCTGTTACAGATAAATGATGATGATGATGATTATGTAATAAATTGTGCAACTGTAAATACTTGAGATACTTTATAAACCTTAAGATCAGCACAAGTTTTGCATCCGCTGATGATAAACTTATTCATCAGTGGATGGTCAATAACTTCACAAGGCAAGTCAGAAAACAGAAGCATTCAAAGGACTTGACAAAGTGAAGAAGAATGTCTGATGCTACTAGTAAAAAGTCAAAGTATTCCATACATCAGAAATTCTAAGTTGCGTTGATTGGAACCCATCAGGGGGAACCCATTAGGGGAACCTTTTAGAGGGAACCCATCAGGGGAACCTGTCAGGTACACCTGTCAGGGTATGACGAGGGCAGACCAACCCGTCAGGGAAACACTTCAGGACATGTCAGTGTCAGGCAAACCCAACAGGGTAACCCGTCAGGGAGAATGACCAACATGACATCAGTGGAAGCCATCAGTGTATGCCGTCAGTCATAACCATCAGGATCAAAGGAGCACTGAGTAAAACTCAAGTGAAGGTTGAAGCCCTGATCCAGTCAATAAGCATCAGGGGATCCAGAAGCACTGACCAAAGTCCATCAGGGCTGATAGTCAGTGGATCGTTATGACAACATGCATCAGTCATCAGTATTTACACGAAAATCAACGTAACGTGTTTCAGAAGCAAGAAATATCAACTGGAAAGATATTTCTTGAAGTTTTTTTTTTGATCCAATGAGAACTCTCACGTATTAAATGCACACAGATCAAGGGAAGAAAAGTAGCAACAAAGCATGAAGCGGTCTGACACATAAAGTTTCGATGTGACATACTTGCGGCTAAGTTGAGAAGAGCAGCACGTCTCAAGCACGTGATTTCAACTCACTGATTTATCATATAAGCAACGGAGCTCTCATTACAAAAA
>CM025785.1:28706142-28744376 GCA_014636745.2 Centella asiatica | reverse complement strand
ATCAGAGATTACGATTAATCCCCGATGAGTAATTTCATCAGAGATTATTTTAATCCCCGATAAGTTATTTCATTAGAGATTAAATTATTCTCCGATGAGCAATTACTTCATCAGAGACTAATCGGGTCAATCTCGTATCAAGAGGATACATCAGAGATTAGGGCAATCTCTGAAAAAGGGTAAATTGGTAGTTACCCTTGATGCTTGAATAGCAATCGTTGCTTATACTTTAATAAACGTAAGTTCAAAAACGTTTGCAATTACAAGTATCAAACTCTGCAAATTAGATTTCTCTCTGCACATTCTCTGCAACTTAATCTCTTGTCGAGCTTTCTTCACAAAGTTTACAGATCTCTTCAATGGCGGCCAAAACAGTGTGCTTCACAGTTGGTGAGTTCGTTTTCATAAAGACTAACCATGCAGGGGTGGCTAACAAGTATGAATTTGAAGCAAAGTACTACCCTGTTGTGGATTTCCTAAAGAACTCTCCACTACAACACGCCATCTATGACACTCCCATCCAAGCTGCAGAAGTCATTACAACCATGTGGAGCACTGCATCAATCACTGATGAAAGCGATGACTCTCCACAGGTAAGTTTCAGGTATGAAAACACTGACTATACTATTACTCATGCCACAGTTAATAATGCACTTCATTTACCCGTAAGGGAAAACTATGATCCTCTTGCCTCTGATGAAGAACTTATAGGTATGTTTAAGGAATTAAACTATAATACTGAAATAAGTTCTGTTGGGACCATCACACGTCCCCATCTTAGGCCAGAGTGGTCATTGTTCTTTGACATTATAACTAAAGCTTTTACTTCTAAATGCAGTGGATATGATGCCATCACCACTATTTCACAACAAATTGCATATAGTGTATTGTATGATAGGCATATAAACGTAGGGCTTTTGATTTTGCAAAACTTGATGGACAAACTTAAAACTGGTGATAAAAATAAAATTTATTATGCTAGGTTTTTGATGATGATTGCATATCATTTAATTCCTAACCTTAATATCACTGGTATGCAAGTTGTGCCTCCTGTTTTGCAGACAAAACGAGTAGTAAGTGATTTAAAGAAATATGCGGCAAAGGTAAATGTACCTTTATTCTATCCTACTGTCATGAGAAACACTCTCATTGACACTCTTCCAACCACATATTCTTTACAATTCTTTGGGGATACCACACAAACACCATCTAATCCCCCAACAACTTCACAATCACAATCTAAAGCCCCCTCCACAGTCTCCCAAAAGACTGTGGTTGTAAAAACCAGAAAAGTCACAAAGCTCCCAATAAAAAGAAAAATAATTGAGGGAGTAAGTGAGGATGAGGGAGAACCAGAAGCTGAAGTTCCACTTCAGAGAAAGAAGAGAGTTATAACCCAAAGCCAAAAGCAATCCATTGCTTCCCAAAAGGCAATGGAGGTTATAAGGAAAAACAGTAATCTGCCATTGTCCTCCCAACAGGACATTGACATTGAAGAAAGTCCTCAACCAAGGACACCTGTAACAGAGTCTGCACAAACTCTTGGTCATAGCCAAGAGGAACCAAATAGAGAGAATACAAAACAAACGAGTGACACAAGGAGTGCACCCACAGAGTCATCTATTGATGTTCCTCAAATTTTTGCCCTTGAGGAACAGCCAACACTCCACACTGTACATTCTTCTCCTTTTTCTCCCATTCTTGATTCTTTTAATGTAACTATAATTGATTCTCTTGATTTTTCCAAAGAGGAGCCAATACTCGAGCCTAGCTCTCCCACATATTCCATGGAAAGGTCCCTAGCCCCAGAAACACAAAGGGAACCCCCTCTCCATGCAGTCCCAAGTACCTCTCATTTACCCCTCATTTCTGTAGAACAGAGTGTACCCACCCAAATGAGTGAGATTGTGAGAATAAATAGTGAGAGTCAGGCTCTTGTCCTGGAAAAAGGAGAGAACATACAAATAAAAGAGAGTCAAGCTTTAGAAAGCTTGGAAAAAGGAGAGCATGAGAAGCTGGGTGCCCAACCCCAGGCAAAAGGAGAGGGTGTGAGCAAGGATGAGATCCTTGAACAAAATAAAAGAGAGAAATTCTCAGCAGGTGATTTTTTGAAACCTGTTGAGACCACTAGCTCACAAGAAGCTCTGGTTTCTGTTGCTCCCTCCACCAATATCCAAACAGCAGCACCAGAGAACAGTTCAAGTACAGGGGATGCTGCCTTAAACATCATTTCAGAGATGTCAAACGAAGATTTTGAAATTTTATATGGTCTACAACAGAGGCAAGACCATATCTCTGCTTTAAAGACAAGGCTTGCAGATGAACCTGTCCATGAAGAACCTGAAGCTGAGATTGTGGATGAATGGCTTGATGCCAAATTCACCAATTCTCTAGACGATGCAGCTGCTGTGTACAGACAGGATTATGTGACCAATATAGGGTCAACAGCAGCTGCCCCCTCTACAAAGGATGTGGCAGAAGAAGTGACTAAAGTGGATCGGAAAAATGCCAAATTCCATCACTTCTTGGCTACTGGGATCAATGAAGCAATCCAGGAACTAAAGCAACACATGGAACTACAACATGATAAACTCAAGAGGCACTATGAAGGCCACTTGCCTAGAAAGACTATCCAAGCAATTGATCAAATTATCAAGGATAAGTCCAGATATGACAGTCGCCTGAGTCTTCTTGAGGTTAAAGTTGATCAAATCCACCAATTCCTCCAACAGATTGCTGCACATTTACCCAACTCTGCCCCCTCCAAGGATGATAATGTCAAAAAGGGGGAGAGTGATCCAGTTCTTACAACATCAACACCAACACAGCCAACAGCTTATGCCAATATTAATGCAGAGCTCAAGGCAACACTAGCAAGACTTGAATCCAAAGTTCAACAATTGCCCATATCATCCAAACCATCGAGCCTTCCTCAAATCCCAAAACCTCAAAGTCAAACTTCTTCTTCTACCCAACAAATTGAAGCAGGCCCCCCAAGCGCTTTCAGAGACAAAGGCAAAGGTGTTATGGTCTCAGAACCAAAAATTCAACCAGCACAGCCTAGACTAATGGGGGATGCTATAAAAGCTGGGAGGATTTACAAGCCAGTGGAATTGGAAGTTGAAGGGGGAGTTATTCAAGTTGCTCCTCAAGATCCAAGGATAATAGAATCTGATTTCCTGGTTGCTCAACAACTTCAAGAACAGATTGACAAAGAATTAGCCAAAGAGGAGAAAGAGAATGAGGAAAAGAAAAGGGCTGCAATAAAGAAACCTCCTGTCAAGTTGACTTCTGCAAAGAAAGCAGCTTTGACAAGGAAAAGGAATAAGGAGATGGAACAGGATGAAAAACACTCAAGAAGGAAGCCTTTAGCTCAGAATCCTGCAAAAGAAAATACTATAATTCCTGTATCAGAAATTCTTAAACCTCAACCAATTTCTTCAGTGAAACCTCCCATGGTCAGTGCATCAAGTAAAATATCTGCAGTACGAGAACCACCATTGAGCTTCAAAGGAAAATTATATTTGGTGGAATCTGAACCTCTCGGAATGTGGTATGAAAATATCCATGACCAGAAGATCTTTGTTCAATATGAGAGAGATATAGAAAAATTAACAGAGAAGAATCTTGAAGATTTTATCAGATTATTAAGAAAAGCAGAGGGACCAAGTGAGGTGGAGTTGAAGAGATTGTTTGAAGAAAGGTTGAAGTATTTCAGGAACTTGAAAAAGAAGAAATAAACAGATATAAGGTGTGGTGTGGATGTTGGAGTAAAGTTTTTAATTGAAGCCAGTCATAGACTTGGAGAAGCTGAATAAAATATTCAGGTAGCCAGGATTTATTCTTGGAGTAGCTGAGTGTAATACTCAGAGAAGCTGGGTAAATTATCCAGGGGGAGAGAAGCTGAATGATAGATCGAAGATCTAAAGTTCAGGTACATTTGTATCATTTATTATTCTTTATTCTTTTTCTAAGTATTTGTAATAGATTAGTTTTGACATCATCATCAACCTTGAAATTATGCTTATCATTCTGATATTCATAATTAGGGGGAGATTGTTAGGTTTTATTAACATTTGATGATGATTGTCTTTAGAATACTTAGGAATACAAATGTATAGAAAAGTGTTGGTTTGTAACACTTTAGTTTTGTAGCTAGCAGTAGTATCTCTTGGTTGTAATTTAGTCATTTTAATAAAGAGATAGATTCACTTTACTTGTATGTACTGCTGGAATACTTGTTGAGTCTGTTCAACAAGTTGTTTAAGTTAATTAGTCCTTCAGAGATTAAATTTGGCTTGTCGGAGATTAAGGGAAAAGTCCATCAGAGATTAAAACTTTGTTCATCAGAGATTGGACTTTGCCCATCGGAGATTGAAGAATCCTTCATCGGAGATTAAAATGTTTGGTTCATCGGAGATTGAAGGATTGGTCATCGGAGATTAAAGCTTACGTCATCGGAGGTTGTAATTAAAGAGTCAGAGATTAAAGCTGACGTCATCAGAGAATAACACAATACTTCGGAGATTAAAAGCTGACGTCACCAGAGACTAAAGCCAAAGCATCGGAGATTACTCGAGGTGATCAGAGATTAATTTATTAAAGCATCGGAGATTACTCGAAGTGATCAGAGACTAATTAAAGAAGCTATCGGAGATTAGTCGAGGACTTAATCGCTGATGGAGTTAGAGTTCAAATCAAAGAAGGAAAGTCTTCCATGAACACGTAGATTTTATTGAAGACGTAGCTGACAAGGAAACTTGTTAGAAATCTTTCAATTGGAAAGATTGTATTTGATTTGAATTAGGAAGCTAGGTTTTCGTAAACTTAGTTTTAGAAGCTGTAATTATAAATTACAGAATTGTAATTCAAAGCTGGGGATGTCTGTATAGCATAGAGAATTGAAAGGGTTGTATTATCTCTAAATATACAGAATAGAAGCTGACGATCAAAGCTTGTTTTTGATTGTTAGAAAACTTGTAATCAATTGTTAAATCAATAAAAACAATTGTTTATAAAGTTTTTATCTTGTTCTTTATATTCCGCAGAAAGTTAATTTCTTAAAGAACAGGAATTCGGAAAAAGTTGTTAGAACTTGTATTCAACCCCCCTTCTACAAGTTCTAGGCCATCTCACTGGGAAAACACCTCTCAGTTTTGAGAATGAATTGGATGCATGGGAATATCCATCAGAGACTACTGAACAACCCCAAGATAGTAATGATCCCTACTTAGTTGAGGGGGAGCTAACAGTTGTGCATGAAGTGCCAAGATCTAATAATTTATCAGAGAATAGATTATTAGATGAAACTCAAGAGACTGGTGACATTAGTAATCCTTCGGAGACTAATGTTTCACCAGAGACTAGAGTCACTGATGCACAATCTGAAACTACAGTGACACCGGAGCAAATAGAAATAAACAGCTCATGGGGAGCTGATAATGCAGGAGTCAATAGTTTAGGGAAAGCAGTCTCTGATCATGAAGCTAGAATGGATAACACCAATCTAGACAATGAAGCCTCAACTTCAAGATCAAATCTTCCACGTGCAATTCCATGGTTGAGAGACCACACGCCAAATTTGATAATTGGAAGTTTAGAGGATGGAGTCAAGACTAGAAGTGCAACTCAAAATGAATGTTTATATCTCAGTTTTCTTTCAAAGATTGAGCCAAAGAAAATTGAGGAAGCACTTCAAGATCCTGACTGGATAATTGCCATGCAAGAGGAGTTAAACCAATTCACTCGAAACAAAGTCTGGAGACTGGTACCCAAACCAAGGAATAGATCAATAATTGGTGCCAAGTGGGTCTTCAGAAATAAATTGGATGAAGCTGGTACAATTACAAGGAACAAAGCAAGACTGGTTGCAAAAGGATATTCTCAAGAAGAAGGAATAGACTATGATGAGACTTTTGCACCAGTAGCAAGACTTGAAGCTATAAGAATCTTCTTGGCATATGCAGCCTACAAGAACTTCAAGGTGTACCAGATGGATGTCAAAAGTTCTTTTTTGAATGGAAAATTGGAAGAGGAAGTCTATGTCTGCCAACCCACAGGTTTTGTGGACTCCAAATTTCCAAATCATGTCTACAGGTTAGACAAAGCACTTTATGGCTTAAAACAAGCACCAAGAGCCTGGTATGATACTCTATCTCAATTTTTGCTTGAAAATAAATTTGTTAGAGGTATCATAGATAAAACCTTATTTTATAGAAAGCAAGGCTCAGACATAATATTGGTGCAAATATATGTAGATGATATTATATTTGGATCTACAAATGAAAAACTTTGTGAAAATTTTTCAAAACTTATGCAGTCTAGATATGAAATAAGTATGATGGGAGAATTAACATTTTTCTTAGGTTTGTAAATAAAACAATCAACTGATGGAATATTTATCAGTCAGTCCAAGTATATCAAAGACTTATTGAGAAAATATGATTTGGTTGATTGTGCATCAGCAAAAACACCCATGCCTACTGCCATTAAGCTAGATAAAGATTTAAAAGGAAAGAAAATTGATATTACTAGCTATAGAGGCATGATAGGCTCTCTTTTGTATCTAACTGCAAGTAGACCAAATATAATGTTTGCTACATGTTTATGTGCTAGATTTCAAGCTGACCCTAGAGAGTCACATATGATTGCTGTAAAAAGAATTCTCAGATATCTAAAGGGTACCCCAAACCTTGGTTTATGGTATCCCAAAGAATCTGATTTTAAACTAATCGGTTATTCAGATGCTGACTATGCAGGTTGCAAGCTTGATAGGAAAAGCACAAGTAGAAGCTGCCAACTTCTTGGAGGCAGACTTGTTTCTTGGTTCAGCAAGAAACAAAATTCAGTTTCTACTTCAACAGCAGAAGCTGAATACATCACAGCTGGGAGTTGTTGTGCTCAAATCCTATGGATCAAGAATCAACTCCTAGACTATGGTATGTCATTATCCAAAATTCCTATTTATTATGATAATACTAGTGTCATAGCAATAACAGAAAATCCAGTGCAACATTCAAGAACAAAACACATAGATATTAGATATCACTTCATAAGAGAACATGTAAGTGAAGGTAATATCGAATTACACTGGGTAACAACTGATAAACAACTTGCAGACATATTCACAAAACCTTTAAATGAATTTACCTTTTCTAGATTAGTTTTTGAATTAGGAATGTTGAATTATGCCTCTAAAAATTGATTAATTTTTGAAAACAAGTTGTTTAGTTTTATGCAGCTAGAATTTATTTTCTAGATTGCAGCTGTTTTTAATTCAACAGAATTTGTGAAGCTAGAATTAATTTTCTGGAAAGAAGCTGTTTTATTTTATTAAAACAGAATTTTAGGAGTTAGAATTTTATTTCTGAAAAAAATTTGATAAAATGAATAATCAAATGATTGATTATTGAATAATATGAGCTAGAGTGAGTAAGAGACTATTTTAGTCCCTGATAGTTGTTTTTAATTAGACCCCGACTAAATTAAAAATTGAACTATCAGAGACTAACTAGTCCTCGATAGTCAATACTATCAGAGACTACCTTAGTCCCCGATAGTTAATACTATCAGAAACTACCTTAGTCCCCGATAGTCAATACTATCAGAAACTACCTTAGTCCCCGATAGTTAATACTATCAGAGACTACATTAGTCCCCGATAGTCAACACTATCAGAGACTAATCTTCTTCTAGTCTCTTACAAGTGAACTTATCAGAGATTAGGGCAATCTCCGATCGAGGGTAATATGGTAGTTATCTCTCCCACGATCAAAAACGGTTCACTACCCTTAAGAATTGCAAACGTTTCAAACAATTTGATAAAACCAAATTCAAACATTTTTGCAATTACAAACACTCAAGCTCTGAAATTAATATCTCTCTGCAAATATTCTGCAATTTAACCTTTTTTTCAAGTTTTCTTCCAAAGTTCACAGATCTCTGAAAATGGCCGCTAAAACTGTTCTGTTCAAGTTTGGAGACTTTGATATCATCAAGACAAACCATGCAGGGGTGGCTGATAAGCATGTCTTTGAAGCCCAGTACCACCCCTTTGTGGATTTCCTTCAACACTCCAGTCTTTCGTATGCCATTTACGAACCCCCCATCTAAGTCGCTGAGGTTATCACGGCTGTCTAATCCACTGCTACCATCCAGGGTGAGAAAACTGCCTCCCCTGTGGTAAGTTTCAGGTATGCAAACTCTGTTTATAATATAGATCATACCGTAGTTAATAATGCTTTACACTTGCCAATTTATGAAAACTTTGACTCACTTGCTTCTGATGAAGAAATTGTTTCTATGTTTAAAAATTTACATTATTCTGCAGAAATTACTTCTGTTGGGTCCATAACACGACCCCATCTAAGGCAAGAGTGGTCACTGTTCTTTGACATAATAACTAAAGCTTTTACTTCAAAATGCAGTGGCTATGATGCTATCACTACACTCACACAACAAATTGCTTTTAGTGTGTTGTATGATAGACATCTAAACATTGGGCTTTTAATTCTGCAAAATCTTTTGATTAAACTTAAAACCAGTAAAAATAAAATTTATTATTCTAGGTTTTTGATGATGATTGCTAATTATCTAATTCCTAATCTTGATATTACTGGAATGCAAGTTTTACCAACTGTTTTGCAGGTAAAAGAATATTTACAAATGTGAAGCATAAATCTGCAAAGGTAATAGTTCCTTTATTTTTTCCTCCTGTCATGAGATCTATTCTCATTAACAGGCTTCCAAATCTTTATTCTTTGCAATTTTTTGAGGATATTGAAAGCCAAAACCCCCTTAATCCTCTAACCACTTCACATCACCTGTCTATAGCCCCCTCCACAGTCTCTCAATAGATTGTGGTTGTAAAACCAAAGACAATCACAAAACTCCCAATTAAAAGAAAAATCATTGAGGGAGCAAGTGAGGATGAGGGAGAACAAGAAGCTGAAGTTCCACTTTAGAGAAAGAAGAGAGTTATAACCAAAAGCGCACAACAATCCAGTGCTTCGCAAAAAGCATTGGAGGTTATAAGGAAAAATAGTGAACTGTCACCATCCTCCCAAAAGGATGTTGACATTGAAGAAAGTTCCCAACCAGGAACACACTGTACAGAGTCTGCACAACCTCTTGTTCACCAACAAGAGGAAAACCAAAGAGAGAAAATAAAAGAAAAGAGTGACACAAGGAGTGCACACACAGCGTCATCTTTTGATGTTCTTCAATTTTCAATGTCTGAGGATCCGCCAACACTCAAAACTGTACATCCTTTTCCTTTTTCTCCAACTCTTGATTCTTTTAATATACATATGATTGATTCTCTTGATTTTTCCCAAGAGGAGCATATAATCGAGACAAGCTCTCAAACAGATTCCATGGATAGATCCCTAGCCCAAGATAAACAAAGGGAACCCCCTATCCATGCTGTCACAAGCACTTCTCAAACCCCCACTTCTGTAGGACAGAGTGACACCATCCATGTGAGTGAGGTTGTGAAAATAATTAGTGAGAGTCAGGCTCCTGCCCTGGAAAAAGGAGAGACCATACACATACAAGAGAGTTAAGCTTTAGATAGCTTGGAAAAAGGAGAGAAAGAGAAGCTGGGTGCCCAACCCCAGGCAAAAGGAGAAGGTGTGAGCAAGGATGAGATCCTTGAACAAAAGAACAGAGAGAAATTTTCAGCAGGTATATTTTTACAACCTGTTGAAACAAGCTCACAAGAAGCTCCGGTTTCTTTTGCTCCCTCCATCAATATCCAAACAGAAGAATCAGAGAAAAGTCCAAGCACAGGGGATGCAGCATTACATATTATTTCTGAGATGTGAAATGCAAATTTTGAAACTCTTTATGGTCTACAACAGTCTCAAGATCATATCTCTGCATTAAAGACAAGACTTGCAGATGAACCTGTGCCTAAAGAAGCTCCAGAGCATAATGTTGATGAATGGCTTGATGCCTCTTATGCCAACACTCAGGAGGATGCAGCCGCCCAATTAAGGCAGGACTATATGACCAATATAGGGTCAACTACATCTGCACCATCAATTCAAGACATAATGGAAGAAGTAACCAAGGTGGATAAGAAACACACAAAGTTTCACCACTTCTTGGTTACTGGCATCAATGGTGCAGTGAAGAAAATTGAGGAAAGGATGGAGTTGGAGACTGAAAAGATTAGAAGGTGCTATGAAGGACACCTGCCAAGGAGGACAATTACTGTCATTGATACACTTATCAAAGACAAGTCCAAGACTGACAGTCGACTTCAAGCCCTTGATGCAAACATCCAACTCCTGATCCAAAAGCAAGATAGAATGGAGCAGCTACTGATGCAGGCAATTCCAAATATGGCCACCTCCTCTCAATCCAAAGATGCTGATGTCAAAAAGGGGGAGAGTGGTCCATCCGATGTTCCTGTACAAAAGCACAAGTCTGGTCCTGTCCTTGATGCAAAATTGCAAGCAATGATGGACAGGATCTTAAAGAAACATACTGATCTTGCAGCAGCTACAACAGCTACAACACAACTTCCAACGCCAACAACAACAACAACAACAACAGCAACAACATCATATCCTCCTTCCATTACACAAGCCCCAACAATGAAAGATAAAGGCAAGGGTGTTTTGGCTGAGGAGCCAAAGAAATCAAAATCTACTCAACCAAGACATCCTAAGTTGATGGGGGATGTTATGAAGACTGCTTGCTCACTTTCCCACTCCAGTTGAACCGATAGTGGATGGGAAAGTGGAGTTAGTTTATCCTCAAGAACAAAAGCTAATAGAATCTGATGCACTATTAGCTCAGAAACTTCAAGAGGAGGACGATATGGCAGCAACAAGGGAGGAGGAGGAGTCAAAGAAGAAGAAAAGCTTTACAAGGAAATCAAGTGCACAGAAAGCAGCCATAACCAAAAAGAAAAATAAAGAGATGGAAGAGGCTGAAAAGAAATCAAGAAGGAAACCCTTGGTTCAGGAATCTGCAAAAAAACCTGTAACCAGGGAAACTATTGAAAAGCCTACCTCTCAAGATCCTCCAAGGTCAACTGAGACTGCTTTGGTGGCTGTGAGTGGACCAACAAAGCCACAAACAGTTTCATCAAAGAAGTCTTACAAGGTTGAAATGGCAAGTACAGAAGAAATCATCAAGGCCCTTAAGAAGACCAAAGAGAAGATAAATCTGGTAAAGGGTACAAATAACAAAGAAATTCTCCATGTTTTCTTAAAAGATGGGGAATCTCTGAAGTTTGAAAAGCCAGCCTTGGAGGGACAAAAGAAAGAAGACCTGGAGTGGTTGCTGACTGTTGTGCTTGAGACTTTTCATCTCAACATGAAACTTCGAAACCAGATTCAAAAGGTGATGAAGGTGAAACATAAGGTGGATACTGTGCCGGAAGCTAATCCTAAACCTCTAGGATTATGGTATGAGACTTTTCATGGTGAGAAAGTCTTCTTTGATTACAACAGAGATATTAATAGTGTCAGTGAGCGACATATTGAAGGATTTATCAGTTTGCTCAAGGATGCTACAGAAGAAATTGAGTTGGTGCTGAAAAAGTTGTTGATAGATAGACTGAAGTTGCTAAGCAAAAACAGAAAAGAAAGGCTGGAGTTGTTAAAGAAAAAATGAGGTAAACTTGTTGTGTTGGAGTTGTTTGTTAAAAACAAGCTGTAATTTTTTTTTATTTTTGAAGCCAGACTTATAGGATTTAAACTTGAGTCTTGGTGGAAGCTAAACAACAGATCAAAAATCTTAGTTTAGAATACATTTGTAGTTAGAAATTCTTTATACTTTTTCTAATTAATTGTAATGTTGAGTTTTGACATCATCATCAACCTTGAATTATGCTTATCATTCTGATATTCATAAATAGGGGGAGATTGTTAGGTTTTAGAACATTTGATGATCATTGTCTTTTTATTACTTAGAATACAAATGTATAGAAAGTGTTAATTAGTAACACTGAAGTTTTGTAGTTATCTCTTTGTTTGTAATTCATTCATTCTTTGTAAAGAAATATAAATATTTCTTATTTATAAGTAACTGCTGAAATGGTGTATCGAAGCTTCAGAAAGTCAAAATGTGTATTTGATCTGTTAGAGTTTGCAAAAAGGCTTATCGGAGACTAGGAAAATTCGTCAGGGACTAAAAAGATCTTATCTGTCGGAGACTAGTTTTGCCTATCGGAGACTAAGACTTAAGTCATCAGAGATTTAGTCTAAAGGAGTCGGACACTAAAGCTTACGTCATCGGAGACTAAAGTTAAAAGCATCATAGACTAAGCTGACGTCATCGGAGACTAAGCCTTAACGCGTCAGAGACTAAATAATTCTATCGGAGACTATACAAGCTGACGTCATCAGGGACTAATTGCACCGGAGACTAGTAATGACGTCACCAGAGACTAAAGATGAAGCATCAGGGACTAATCGTGATTTATTTCTTGAAAGATACAGAGTTTGAATTAAAAAGGAATGTCTTCCACGTAAAGCAAAATATTATTGAAGACGTAGCTGGTAAGGAAACTAACCAGAAATCTGTTCCTATCAAAAAGGAAAGATTGTATTTGATTCGAATAAGGAAGCTGAATCAGTTTTGATTTAGAATAGAAACTGAGTTAATAGTAATTCAGTTGTTAGAGAAGCTGTAATTAGGTTTACAGAGAATTATAACTTTGAAGCTGTATAGGTTTTTCATAGTTTTGTATCTTTTCCTATACATAATAGAAAAGAAGCTGACGATTACATTATTGTAATTGTTAGGATTTTTATTCAATTGTAAATCAATAAAGCAATTGTTTATAAATTGATTCGTATTCTTGTTCTTTATATTCCGCAAGAAAAGTTAATTTCTTAAAGATCAAGTAATTTGAAAAGATTTTAAAGAACTTGTATTCAACCCCCCTTCTACAAGTTCTCGGCATCTCACTGGGAAAACATGTATGATTTATGCCTTTCTCCACACAAAATCCCTCAACAGCTGCATTTTTGAAATTCAGTTCCATTATCTGTTCTCAACATTCTAACCACTGACCCAGATTCTGTTTCCACCTTTTTGACATGGTCAATAATTTGTTGAGATACTTCTGATTTAGCATGCTGAAACTTTACCCAAGTGTATCTGGTGTAGTCATCCACAATGACCATTACAAATCTTTTCTTTGGCACTGACATAATGTTGACAGGGCCAAAGAGATCCATATGTAACAATTTAATTGGATCTTTGATCATAGTGGCTTCCTTGCTGACAAAGGATGATTTCGTTTGCTTCCCTTGTTGACATGCTGAACATAATCCTTCTTGGATAAACTCCATTTGGGGTAGTCCAGTTACCAACTCTCTCTTCACTAGATCATTAATTGACATGAAGTTCAGGTAAGAGAGCTTCTTGTGCCATAGCCTGCTTTCGTCAGGAGATGCCTTGCTGTAGAAACATGATTCTCCATTTACTGAATTAAAATCAGCAACATAGAGATCTCCTTTTCTTATCCCTGACAAAACCAGCTTCCCATCACTTTTATTTGAGATTAGGCACTGATCTCCTTTGAAAGAAGTGATGAATCCTTTGTCACTTAGTTGACTTATGCTTAGCAAATTGTGCTTGAGCCCATCAACCAGTGCTACATTTTCAAATGAGACATTCCCATTTGCTGCTTTGCCATAACCAAGAGTTAGTCCTTTGCTGTTATCACCAAATGAAATTACTGGACCAGCCTTTTCTTGGAATTCTGTGAGCAGGGCTTTGTTTCCTGTCATGTGCCTTGAGCAGCCACTATCTAGAAACCAGATTTGACTGCTTTTGACCTTTCTCTACACACAAGAAAACATTTAAATTGTTTTTGGTACCCAAATTGTTTTGGGTCCTCTAGGTTTAGTCACAATAATAGGTAATACAGCTTTTTCTTTATTGATGACTTTTGGTTTTGGCAAATTTAAAACTTTCTCTTTTTTAGGAGCTTCAGCATATGCTTTTGATTTCTCAACAGTTATTTTGCCTTTTTTCTTGGAGGAGCAGGCTTTAACAGTTGGTAAATCATCAGCATACAAGATTGTGCCAGTCAAAATTTGTGGTTTTTCTTTGCATTGAAAAGATAAATGATTACAGTTACCACAATTCTAGCACACTTTTCTAGGGGCTTCATGAATGGAAGAATAATTGCTAGTTTTATTAACACCTAGCGTACCATTTCTATTCTTCTTGCTTTCCCCTGATAGGCCTTTTTCCCTTGACATGCTACTACGGCCTGATGCACTCTTTCCCCCTGACGACTGTGTATCCACTGATGCACATTCTAGTTCTTTCATAACTAGAGGGTTGAGTGCTTTGGCAAGAATAAGTTTCTTGCCTCTCCTACCATTAGTGGAAGCTCCACTTACTGGGAAAACATTCCCTGATTCTAGCTTTGTGTCTGCCTTAACAAACTTGATAGGTTGTATTGGCCATTTTCCAAAGCTAGCTACCATCTCAACCTCAATGGGAGGTTGCTGCAGTTGAGTCTCTTCATAGCCCAAACCAGATTTTGGATCAGATTTCTGACTTTTCAAACGATCCTCCAGTTGCCTGCTAGACTCACTCCATCTCTTAATGACTTCCCTTTCTTGACTAAAAAGATTTGAGGTTCATTCCTCTCTTTTGATAGCACAGTCAAGAAGATTTTTAGTCCTTGAGAGTTCTTTTTCAAGACTCTCAAGTCTGGAGTTTTCTGATTCTAAAAGAGTGTTCCTAGCAGATAATTGTTCATTTATTTTCTGCACTCTCTTAGTTTCAGCTACAGCACTCCTCAGGGTATCATAGAGATCCTTTATCTCACAAGCCATTTCCTTAACAGTTTTAACACAATCAGTTTTAGAGATGTTAGAGGAAATTTCGAGGCTTACCTGTGAGCTGCTACTGTCAGTGGATGAGGCTATCAAGGCTAGGTTGACATACTCTTCATTTTCTTCTTCCTCAGAGTCAGCCCAGTCCTTTCCCTCTACTATATATGCTTTTCCCTTCTTGTTTGCATTAAGAAGGTCAAAGTATTTCTTCTTGTAGTCCACAACAGCTTCTTTGTTTCTAGATTCACCATCTTTTGTGTCCTTGCGACACTCGTTTGCAAAGTGGCCCAGCTCATTGCATTTGTAGCACTTTATTCTTGATTTGTCAATAATGTTTTTCGTGCTACTAGGTTTCCTTGCTGAAAATCTTTTAGATACCGAAGGTTTTTGGAATTTCAGCTTGGAAAACCTTTTTGTAAGAAAGACCATGGTTTCATCCAGCTCCTCTAACTCTTCCGGAGTATATTCTTCCTCCTTAAAGTCAGCTTCTTTGTCCCCTTCTATGTCAGCATCTTCTAGTTGCTGCTTCATCAAGACACTTAGCCTTGCTTCTTGTTTGTCCTTCGTGGCAACCATCAGGGCTACAGATTTAAGCTTTCTGCTATCCCCTGACATTTCAGATCTTTGTTGAACCTCTAGTTCATATGTCTTGAGAGTACCATACAGCCTATCCAAGTCGAGAAGATTCATGTCCTTGGATTCCCTGATGGCTGTTGTCTTAGGATCCCATAATATGGGAAGGGCTCTCATGAACTTTCTGTTCACATCCTTGTTAGCATAAGCCTTCCCATATAATCTCAGGTCATTTACCACCCTGTTAAATTTGTCAAACATTTCAGTGAGTGTTTCACCATTCTTCATTGTGAACCACTCATACTGTTGTGTCAACAGCTGTAATTTATTTTCCCTCACTTCCTCAGTACCATCACAAAGGATTTGTATGGTATCCCATATAGATTTAGACGTAGTAAGATTCATGATACTATTCAGCATATCATCGTCTAAACCATTATACAAGATCCCAGTGACTTTAAGATCCTTTTTCACCTTTACTCTTTCCTCTATCGTCATTTCGTCAGTTGTCTTTGGGACAAGCTTTTCAGGAATACTGACTCCATTAACGACTTCTATAGGAATGAGCTTCTTGGAAATGCGAGGTCCTTCTTCTAGAATCTGCAAATATTCGTCATCAATAGTTCTAAGATGAACTATCATTCTTTGTCTCTAGAAGAAGTATTTGCCCCTTTCCAACATGGGGACTTTACTATTTCCAGCTTTGTTGGCCATAGATAATGATCGTTTTTAGCAAGTGAAATCTGCTAAGAGGCTCTGATACCAATTGTTAGTGCAATATAAGCACAAGTGTTTGTAGAAAGGGGTGGGGGTGGGGATGAATACAAACACCTGAAACTTTTCGCTTTTTTAAACTTAAAAGTGCTTACTAGAAAACAGTTGTAATAAACAGAAAAACTATAAGAAATGAACACACAAATTCAAGTTAAAATATTTAAATTAAAACTTAGGGTTTTTCTGGAAATCTGTATAATCACAAATGTGATTTACAGCTACAATTTCTGTAAATAATATTCACAGCTTCTCACACTCATTAGCTACGAAAACTTTCTCTGAAAAATAAATCTCTCAAGAAATATATTTCTGATCTTCCTAGTGTTGTGTGCTTCTTTGTTTGTTTGATCTGTTGGATAGATTCAATCTCTGCATTTTTGTGATGAGAACTCCATTGCTTATATGTTGATCAGTTGATGAAATCACGTGCTTAAGACGTGCTGCTTTTCTCAACTTCGCCGCAACTATGTCACATCGTAGCCCTATGTGTCAGACTGCTGCATGCTTTGTTGCTTTTTTTTCTTCCCCTGATCTGTGTGCATTTAATGCGAGAGAGTTCTCATTGGATCAAAAACAAACTTCAAGAAATATCTTTCCAGTTGATATTTCTTGCTTCTGTAACACGTTACGTTGATTTCCGTGTAAGTACTGATGACGGGTGCATGCTGTCATAACGATCCACTGACTGCCAGCCCTGATGGACTTTGATCAGTGCTTCTGGATCCCCTGATGCTTATTGACTAAATCAGGGCTTCAACCTTCACTTGAGTTTCACTCAGTGCTTCTTGATCCTGATGGTTATGACTGACGGCATACACTGATGGCTTCCACTGATGCCATGTTGGTTATTCCCCCTGACGGGTTACCCTGATGGGTTGGCCTGACACTGACATGTCCTGAAGTGTTTCCCTGACAGGTTGGTCTGTCTTCGTCATACCCTAACAGGTTTCCCCTGATGAGTTCCACTGATGGGTTCCCCTGATGAGTTCCCCCTGATGGTTTCCCCCCTGATGGGTTCCAATCAACGTAACTTTGATTAGAATTTCTGATGTGCGGAATACTTTGACTGTTTACTAGTAGCATCAAACATTCTTCTTCACTTTGTCAAGTCCATTGATTGTTTCTGTTTTTTGACTTGTCTTGTGAAGAGATCGACCATCCACTGATTAATAAGGTTATTATCAGTGGATGCAAAACTTGTGCTGATCTTAAGGTTTATAAAATACCTCAAGTATTTACAGTTGCACAATTTATTACATAATCATCATCATCATCATTTATCTCTAATACATCCCCTGATGACTAAGTTGATCATTAGTGGATGCAAAATGTGTGCATTTTTTAGGTTTATAGAACACCCTTAGTATGTACAGATGCACAAACAAAACTAAAATCATCATCATCATTTATACTTAACAATCTCCCCATATTTATGATTATCAATGTGATAACCATAAATCTACTTTATGCATTGATGATGATGTTGAAACCAAAGTTGTACACTATCAACAGAAAATTAACAAAATTGTATTGATCTAATCTATTGTATTTGTATGAACTAAGAAAATGACTGTACAAGTATTTCCTATAACTATTACAACAGTATACATTTTAGACATTAGGATCCCCTTCTCTTTTGAGCTGAAACAAAGGGCAATGGATGATTTGATTCAATAGGTTATGAATCACTTCCAAGGCCTTGTCTCCTTTGATTTGGGTTTTGATCTGGAATCCTGAGCCTATTGTCTTCTCCTCCTGCTACAAGCTGTTCCAGCTCCTTCTGAAGAAGTCTTCTAAAGTTGACAATGTTGACATTTGTGCTTGATTCCAGAGCTTCAAGGACTGAGCTGATCTCTGGTAGGTTGGTTGCAGCAAGTTGTGACCAGTAAAAGGTGATGATCTCCCCTTCTGAATTTTTGAACTCTACGCCCATGGGGTTTGTGATCATCTTAGGATATTGTTTAAATCCTTTTACTAGGGACACATCCCTTACTGCTGCTATATTCCCATCATCAGCTCTGGTTTCTTCAATCTCCTTCAACACATTTTGTATCAGTAGGATTTTGAATTTGATGACATGTTCATTCTTGTGATAAGCAATTTGGCTTAGAACATGCATCGTTTCCTCCACATCAAGCCCATCAACATCTTTGATTCTTATACTTTTCTCCTGCCCATCAGATGCTCTGTAGAATAACTTTAATGGTCTTTCCAAAGCTGTGGGCAGACTTTTTTCATCGTTGATGGCTTTCCTCAGCCTCTCAATGATCCCCCTCAAGTCTCTGTTTAGCATCGACGTCTTGGAAATTAAGTTTAGAACCAATCCCAATTGTTCAACATCCATTCTCCTAAACCAGTCCATTGTAACTGTGAACTATGACCCACTTTTGAGTTGAACAGTGATTAGCTTTTCCCTTTTATTGTTAGTCCTGACATTTATGCTATTTATGGAGAACATAAATGTCAGATTCTTGCACCTTTCATCTTTGAGGGATTCAACTAATGTGGGTGGTCCAATTGTTATAGGAGAATGTGCTTGATCCTTGGCTTCAGATGACTTGGGTTTGGTGGCATCAGGGGATTTAGGTTTTTCTTTGTCTTGATCCGCTGATACACCCTTGGGAGGTTGAGATTTCTTTGGCTGAGGTTTCTAGGAGGATCTTGGCCTGACACTCTTTTTTTTCTTTTTTTTTTCTTCTTCTTCCTTCTCCTTTGCCATTTCCCTTTCTTCCTCCTCTTGAAGTTGTTGTGCATATAGTGCATTTGCTTCCACAAGTTTCTTGTCTTGAGGGAAGACAAGCTCCACTTTCCCATCAATTACTACTTTGACGGGTGTTGGAAAGTGGGTTGTCTTCATGGCATCTCCAAGTAGCTTAGGCCCTGATTGAGTATATGATTTCTTTTTGGGTTCCTCAATCAAGATACGTTTGCCCTT
The DNA here is from genome assembly GCA_014636745.2 of Centella asiatica. NCBI lineage: Eukaryota > Viridiplantae > Streptophyta > Magnoliopsida > Apiales > Apiaceae > Centella > Centella asiatica. The sequence goes on along the minus strand of CM025785.1, from coordinate 28,725,278 downwards.
ATCCTTTGGAGCAAGAGCAGTCACATCCCACGATGGTTGATCGTTTGTGGACTTCTCCGCAACACCCCTTGACGATGGTCCTGATGATTTCTCCCCCTTTTTGACAGCATCATCAATGGAAGTTGAGAGTTGGGATGTGACTTAAAGAACCTTTTAAAGAGTGTCAGCCATTGACAGTTGCAAAGTTTCCATGCTGTTTATTTTGGTGGAGAAGGTTGAAAGTTGTTTGTCAACATTGTCAGCAAGTTTCTTCATCCGGAGCAAGGTTTGGCTAGTCACAAGGGAGTCCACAACTTGTTGTAACTATTTATTTTGTTTGTAAAGTGTGTATAGAGCTTCTTATTTTATACATCCACAGATTGTCCAATCATAATTTGTGATTTGAGCACCTTTGTCAAAATTGGGTTTGTGGTCCTTGAAAGCTCCTGTTTAAGTAACTGTACAGTATCTGTCATTTGATTTTGTTGAAAGTATAAATCATCTGCAATGAACTGGGAAAAATCATCTGCTGGAGTGTCATCTTCATCACTTTTAGAGGAACTGGAAATATGTTCGATATTTACATTTACAGTATCAAAAATTTCTCTCTTTTCTATATTTACAAGGATCTCATCCTTATCTCCCTCAATCTCTCCTTTTTCTGTGTCTTCTAAGGCATCTTTCGAAGACTCTCCTTTTTCTTTGCCTTCTAAGGCAGTACTCTCATTCTCTCCTTTTGCCAAAGTCCTCTCAGGGGATTGACTTTGCCTCTCTTCACTATGTACTCTCACATCCTCACTCAAATTGTCCTAGAAGGGTTCCTATGGGCTGTGAGATCAACTACTGTGGCCAATTCAAGTAAATTATGTATAGTTACTGGTTCCACAGAAGTGATAGGTGAAGGAGTGGAGGTTGCATGTGTATGTACATTTGGAGAAGTGTATGTTTCTATAGAAGATATATTTACAGGTGGGGGAACATAAAGACTTATTGTAGTAGTATATACAGATGAATTTATATCCCCTGTCTGGTCATCAGTGATTGTATCAAGTAAAAATTTGAGATACCTGATCCATATGCGACGGAAGTACAAATAGTAGTTGAAGGATAAGAAGTAATAGGTTGAGAAGTAGAAGAGAGAATTCGAGATACCTGATCCATATGTGACGGAAGTGCAAATGTCTCTGCGGTATATGATTTCTTATTATTTCTACAAACAACTTCTTTGTTTGTTTGTAAGTCTGTACAAAAATGTCATCCTCAAAAGAAAGGTTAGTTATTTGATCGTTAATGATCATTGACAAATATCTAGCATAGTAAATCTCTGATTTTCTAGAGTTAAAACTACATAGTTTATTTACAAGATCATCAAAAAATAATTTTCCTACATTTAAATGTACATTTTTAATCATTCATAAGCTATCTTTAAAGTTAATGAGGTTATTACCTCAAAGTTAGTAGACTTACCTGAGAACACCTTTGTGATGGTGTGAAAGAGATAAGAAATCTCTCGCTTCACATTTACCCTCTTGAGGTTCTTGAACCTTAACACTGTGCTGGGAGCAGTGTTATAGCACAGTTCCCTCAAGAAGTTGAGCAGATTCACATCACTTGGTACTTCCACAAGATTTTGTGTAGGTAGCCTCAGTGCAAAATTAATTCTGAAATGAGTTATCTTACCCTTTTCAGAAGAAATTTTGAACGAGATTCCCTTTACCACATCAGGCCTCGTTGTGGAGTACATGGACTTTGCACTTGTCCATAGTTGAGAGATGGCTTCACCAAACATTTCTTCATCGGTAAATATTGCTCGACTATACTCAGGGTTGAATAAATAGTTCATCATCGGCTTGAAGCAATCATTTACCTCATCAATGTCCGAGAAACTCACATAATTTGTGGGTGGAATCACCAGATTTCTTAGAAGTTGTTCAACATTGCTAGGTGCCATTGATGTTGTTGTAGATCTGAAGTTCTAGGGTTTTTGTGAATATGAGAGAGAGAGAAAAAGAAAGCTCGAGCGAATATCAGAGTCAAATTAAATGTTTTGAGGTATTTCAGAAAGAGAGAGAGTATAAATACCCACCTTTTGACGTTTGAAAACTGCTCCTGAAAACACGCTATTAGGGTGCCATATCAATTTTGTGGTGACACGTCATTAGGGACAAAAGAATTCCCTAATGAATTATTATCACAGACTCTACACAATCCCCTGATGCAGTCAAAAGCCTTTTACCTGACCCTGATGTTCATTGCATGTACATACCCTGACCCTGATGCACGGATCGTATACCCTGACCCTGATTCTTGAGTCGAATACCTGACCCTGATGCTTGAGTTGAATACCCTGACCCTGATGCATCAAAAAAAAATAAACAAACACAAGAAAAATAAACAAATATATGTACATATTTACATTTTTAACATATATAGTCACATATCATCTAATTTTATCAGGAATTCATGAGATGAGTTAGGAGTACCAGAACTTAGGCATTTGATAGTTTGAGTTGTTCCAACAATTTTTCTGACAAGTCTTTAGCAAGAATATTGAATTTCATTTTGCATAATTCACCATACCCAGTTCTCCCACAAGATTGGAAAAGGTGGCTTCATCAAGAGCCTTGGTCAATATGTCTGTCAACTGCTTGTTTGTTGGTACAAACTGTAGTTCAATGGTTCCATTCATAACATATTCCCTGATAAAGTGATATCTGATTTCTATATATTTGGTTCTGGAATGTTGCACAATATTTTCAGCAATGGCAATGGCACTTGTGTTATCACACCTTATGTAGAAGATCAGTAGTTGAACCTACATGCTTGGACGTGCTGCTCTTTTCAACTTAGTCGCATATATGTTACATCGATGTCCTTTATGAATGATGTGTCAGACTGCTATTGCTTTTTATTGCTTCTTTTTCTTTCCCTGATCTGTGTGCATTTAATGATCCAGAGTTGTCATTGGACCACCAAAATTCAAGAAATATCTTTTCAATTTATATCTCTTACTTCTGTAACAAACTTCATTGATTTGCGTGTAAGACCTGATGATGAGTGTATGTAGTCATAACTATTGATAGCAAGCCCTGATGTGGACTTGATCAGTGCTTCCGGATCCCCCTAATGACGAGTCCCGACTAAGACTCGATCAGTGCTTCAACTTTCACTTGAGTTATTCAAGTGCTACTTGATCCCTTGACGTTAAGACTCAAAGCATCCACTAATGGCTTCCACTGATGCAGTGCTAAGCATTCCCCCTGACAGGTTAGCTTGACACTGTCATAACCTGATGAGTTCCCCTAACAGGTTGGCATGTCACTGTCATGCCCTGACACATTCTCCCTAATGAGTTTGGCTTGCCACTGCCATACCCTGACGGGTTGCCCTGCCTTTGTCATTCCCTGATGGGTTCCCCAGATGGATTCCCCTGATGGTTTTAATCAGTGAAGCTTTGTTGATTTTGTTTGAAATGTCTGATATGCGGAATACTTAAGTGTTTTTGAGTAACAACAGACATCCCTCTTCACTATCAAGTCAACATCAGGGCTTGCTATCAGTGGATAGTTGTGACTACATACACTCGTCATCAGGTCTTACATGCAAATCAATGAAACTTGTTACAGAAGCAAGAGATATAAACTGGAAAGATATTTCTTAAAGTTTGGTGGTCCAATGACAACTCTCGATCATTAAATACACACAGATCAGGGGAAGAAAAAGAAGCAATAAAAGCAATAGCAGTCTGACACATCATTCCTAAAGGACATCGATGTGACATAGATGCAACTAAGTTGAAAAGAGCAGCACATCCAAGCATGTGGGTTCAACTACTGATCTTCTATATATGTAAAAGAGTTTTCATTACACATCATCAATCCAATGGATCAACCAACATATAGAAGCACATAAACACTAGAGAAGCTTTGAAACATTTTTGAGAGAAAATATTTAAAGAAGTATTGTAGCTAGTAAGTGTGAAAGAGAAGTTGTAACTTGTTATAGAATTTGTAGTTGATTAATCACATTTGTACTTAACTAGATTTCCAGAAAAACCTCAAGTTTTAATACAACTATTTTAACTTGAATGCTTGTGTATTCATTTTAAAGTCAATATAGTTTTTCTGATAGTATAATTATTTTCATATGTGCTTAACAAAGTACTTAAAGATCGAAAAGATTTGAGTGTTTGCATTAATCCCCCCACCACAAACACTTGAGCCTATTTGTTCTAACAATTGGTATCAGAGCCAACTAGCAGACTACACTTGCTAAGCGATCGTTGAAAATGGCTAAAAAAGCTAGAAATAGCAAAGTCCCCATGTTGGAAAGGGGAAAGTACTTTTTTCTGGAAACAAAGAATAATAGTTCATCTAAAAGCAATCAATGATGAATACTTGAAAATTCTAGAAGAAGGCCCTCACGTTCCAAAAAAACTCATTCTTCAAGAGGTTGTCAACGGAGTTAGTGTTCCAGAAAAATTAATTCCAAAGACTACTGAAGAAATGAATCTAGAGGAAAGAGAGAAAGTAAAGAAGGATCTAAAAGTCACAAGCATCCTATATAATGGTTTAGACGATGATATGCTAAACAGTATCATGAATCTTACAACGTATAAGTCAATATGGGATACCATCGAGATCCTATGTGATGGAACTGAAGAAGTGAGGAAAAATAAACTGCAGCTATTAACACAACAGTATGAGTGGTTCACAACGAGAAATGGTAAAACACTCACTGAAATGTTTAACACATTCAAGAGGTTGGTAAATGACCTAAGATTATATGGGAAGACTTATGCTAATAAAGATGTGAACATAAAGTTCATGAGAGCACTTCCCATATCATGGGATCCTAAAACGACAGCCATCAGGGAATCCAAGGATATGAATCTCCTAGACTTGGATAGGCTCTATGGTACCCTAAAGACATATGAACTGGAGGTTCAACAAAGATCTGAAATGGCAGGGGATACTAGAATGATTAAATTTGTAGCCCTGATGGCTGCCAAAAAGGATAAAAAAGAAGCAAGACCAAGTGTCTTGATGAAGCAGCAGTCAGGGGATGCTGAAAAAGAAAGGGACAATGAAGCTAATGGCGAATCAGTTTCACCATCAATGTTGACTAAAGATCCTAAACTCATCCAGTTGGTAGCTACAAGTCTTCATGAAGTCCTCAATGGAAACCAAGTTCAGCCCAACAAGCCTTTTGTGAATTAGGTTCAAAATTGCTGAATTTTTCAGCAACGTTACTTATGCATGGTTACTTATGCATGGTTCATTATGCATGGCTTAGTTTGTTTTTAATGTTATTAGTGCATGTAATAATCAGTTGTTATAGCTGATAAATAGTTATTTGTTTTTCATTTAAACATGTAATAGCTATGTCATAGGGTTAACAGCTAACTCCCTAGTTGGTAGCAACAATTTAATGAAGTTGATGGAGCACACGGACTAGAATATGGCTGAAGAAATGGAGGCAGTTCAGGCACACATGGGCAAGAATATGGTTGAAGAAATGGAGGCAGTTCAGGTCTTAGTTGGTCAGTTCTAAGGCACCAGACTTGGTCACCTAGAATTTCTCCATTTCCCCTACAATCGTGGGTGGTGGCTGGGCATCATGGGAGTTAGTTAACTGCTATTATTTCATTCAGAAAAGCAGTTCTATTCGGCTTGTATAAATTGGAACAATCATGGAATTAAAAAGGACAAGCAAGTTTACATAAAATACATTTTTCTGTTGGTTTCGAATTAAGAGTATTTTTTTTTGAAATACAATTCTTCCTTTGTTATTTCAATTTGGTTGATTGAAAGGTGATCTTAAGATATCCAACTTTAATTTAGTGGTGTGCCTATATCTGAATTGAGTTTGGAACCCAGCCTTGCCGTGTATCAGATTCCCTTGATGTATAGCAGTTTCCAGTCCAATACAAAATCCAATCCCATTCCTTTGTGTAATTCAGTTTGTCTAGCCCAATTATACAACTGTTAGAGATAAATGATGACGATGATGTTTAAAAAATAAATTGTGCATCTGTAAATACCTATGGTATTCAATATACCTAAGTATCTGCACAAGTTTTGCATCCACTGATGATCAATCTGGTCATCAAGGGATGAATTGTTGTACACTATTCAAGTCATCAGTGAATCCTTTTAAAGGACTTGATAGTGAAGGGGAATGTCTGTTGCTACTTAAAAACACTTAAGTTATTCCGCACATCAGATATTCCAAATAAGATCAACAAAGCTTCAGGGCATCAGGGGAACCCATCAAGGTATAACAAAGGTAGACCAACCTGTCAGGGAAACGTGTCAGGGTATGGAAGTGACAAACCAAACTCATCAGGGGGAACACGTCAGGGCATGACAGCAACATGCCAACCTATCAGGGGAACTTATCAAGGTATGACAGTGGCAAGCTAACTCATCAGGGAAATAGCTTTGCACTGCATCAGTGGATGCGTTGAGTCACAATGTCAGTGGATCGATAAGCACTTGGATAACTCAAGTGAAGGTCGAAACACTGATCTAGTCTTAATCAAGACTTATCATCAGGGGGATCCAAAAGCACTGATCAAGCCGCATCAGGGCTTACTATCAGTGGACAATTGTGACAGCATATACTAGTCATCAGGTTCTACACGCAAATCAATAAAGCTTGTTGAAGAAGCAAGAGATATAAACTGGAAAGATATCTCTTGAAGTTTGGTGGTCCAATGATAACTCTCAATCATTAAATGCACGCGGATCAGAGGATGAAAAAGAAGCAACAAAAGTAGCAGCAGTCTGACACACAGTTCCTAAAGGACATCGATGTGACACATATGCGGCTAAGTTGAAAAGAGCAACACGCCTAAGCACGTGGGTTCATCCACTGATCTGATACACAAGCAAAAGAGTTCTCATATAAAAGAAAACTCAATCCAACGGAAATAGTGAGACCAACAAACACTAAAGCATACAAACACTAGAGCAACTTTGTAATATATCTTGAGAGAAATATTTCAAAGAAAGTGAGAAGTTAGTGAGTGTGAAATTGAAGCTGTAATTCATTACAGAATTTGTAGCTGCTTAATCACAGTTGTGATTAACCAGATTTCCAGAAAAACTCCAAGTTTTAATATAACTATTTTAACTTGAATGTGTGTGTACCTATCATTATTTCTTTGAGTAATTTTTTATATTCCAGCTCATGCAAAAAGACTTAGAAAGAACGAAAAAGATTGTAGTTAAACAGTCAAAAATTTGATCCCAAATTTGGTTTAGGCTATGAAGAAACTCTTGTGAAGCAACCTCCTATTAGGGTTGAAAATGCAGCTAGCTTTGGAAAAAGGCCAATACAACCGATCAAATTTGTTAAGGCTGTAACAAAGTTAGAGAAAGGGAATGTTTTCCCAATGAGTGAAGCTTCCACAAGTGGTGGGAGAGGCAAGAAACCTTTTCTTGCCAAAGCACTCAAACCCTCAGTCAAGAAAGAACTAGACTATGCATCAGTGGATACACAGTCATCAGGGGATAAGAGTGCATCAGGCCATCGTAGCCCTTCAAGGGATAAAGGCCTGTCAGGGATAATAAAAAGAATAGGAATGGAAAGTTAGGTGTAAACAAAGCTAGTAATTACACCTCTATTCATGAAGCCCCTAGGAAAGTGTGTTGGAATTGTGGTAGCAATAGTCATTTATCTTTTCAGTGTAAAGAAAAACCACAGATTCTTTCTGGCACAATATTATATGTTGATGATTTACCAACTGCTCAAACATGCACCCCTAAGGGTAAAGATAGAATTATAATAGGTACCAAGTGGGTATTCAGAAACAAGATGGATGAAGTTGACATTATTATAAGAAACAAAGAAAGACTGGTTGCAAAGGGTTATCTTCAAGAGGAAGGGATTGACTTTGATGAAACTTTTGCACTAGTAGCCAGACTTGAGGCTATAAGAATCTTCTTAGCCTATGCAGCACATTCAAACTTCAAAGTTTATCAAATGGATGTGAAAAGTGCTATGAAAAGTGTTGTGAAAGTGCTTTGAAATTAGAACAGGAAGTGTATGTCCAACAACCTCTAGGGTTTGAAAGTTCAAAATTCTCAAATCATGTATACAAATTAGAAAAAGTACTTTATGGACTGAAACAAGCTCCTAGAGCTTGGTATGACACACTGTCTAAGTTTCTGGTGGAAAACAAGTTCGCAAGAGGTATCATTGACAAGACATTGTTCTTTAGACAACACCAAGTTCATCTAATCCTGATTCAAATATATGTTAATGATATTATCTTTGGATCCACAGACACTAGATTGTGTGAAAAGTTCTCCAAACTCATGCAAAGCAAATATGAAATGAGTTTGATGGGTGAATTGTCTTATTTCTTGGGACTACAAATCAAACAGGTCACTGATGGGATTTATATCCATCAGACAAAGTATGCCAAAGAACTTCTCAATAAATTTGACATGGAGGACTCAAAAGTAGCAAAGTCACCAATGGCCACAACAACCAAGATTGACCCTGATAAGAATGGAAAGAAAGTTGATCTAAAGACTTATAGGGGAATGATTGGATCATTGTTGTATATAATATCTAGTTGGCCTGACATTATGTTTACAACATGTCTTTATGCAAGATATTAAGCTGATCCAAGGGAGTTTCATCTCATTGTAGTAAAAAGAATTTTGAGATATATCAAGGGCACTACAGAGTTGGGACTTTGGTATCCAAAGGAGTCTGGATTTGAATTACTGGGATATTCTGATGCTGACTTTGGAGGATGCATAATTGATAGAAAAAGTACAACAGAAAGCTGTCAGTTTCTGGGAGGAAGGCTTTTATCTCGGTTTAGCAAGAAGCAACACTCAATTTCAACATCAACTGTTGAAGCTGAATATATTGCAGCTAGAAGTTGCTATGCACACAACCTATGGATGAAAAATCAGTTAATGGACTATGGACTGAATTTCAACAAAATTCCAATCAGGTGTGATAACACTAGTGCCATTGCCATTGCTGAAAATCCTGTGCAACATTCCAGAACCAAACATATAGAAATCAGTTATCACTTTGTCAGGGAACATGTTATGAATGGAACCATTGAACTACAGTTTGTACCAACAAACAAGCAGCTGACAGACATATTCACCAAGGCTCTTGATGAAGCCACTTTTTCCAATCTTGTGGGAGAACTGGGTATGGTGAATTATGCAAAATGAAAATCAATAATCTTGCTAAAGGCTTGTCATAAAGGTTGTTGGAACAACTCAAACTATCAAATGCATAAGTTCTGGTACTCCTAACTCATCTCATGAATTCCTGATAAATTTAGTTCATATGTGACTATGTATGTTAAAAATGTAAATATGTACATATATTTGTTTGTTTTGCTTGTGTTTGTTTGTTTTTGTCTGATGTATCAGGGTCAGGGTATTCGACTCGCGCATCAGGGTCAGGGTATTCGACTCGCACATCAGGGTCAGGGTATTCGACTCGCGCAACAGGGTCAGGGTATTCGACCCGCGCATTAGGGTTAGGGTATCCGACTCGCGTATCAGAGTCAGGGTATTCGATCCGTACATCAAGGTCAGGGTATTCAATCCATGCATCAAGGTATGTATATACGATGAACTTCAGGGTCAGGTAAAATGTTTTTGACTACATTAGGGGATTGTGCCGAGTCTGGGATAATAATTCATTAGGGAATTCGTTTGTCCCTGATGATGTGTCATCATAAAATTGATGCGACACCCTAATAGCGTGTTTTCAGGAACAGTTTTCAAACATCAAAAGGCGAGTATTTAAAATCTCTCTCTCTCTCTCTCTCTCTCTCTCTCCTTCTAAAATACCTCAAAACATTTAATTTGACTTTGATATTCACTCGAGCTTTCCTTTTCTCTCTCCCTCATATTCACAGAAACCCTAGAACTTCAGATCTCCAACAGCATCAATGGCACCCAGCAATGTTCATCATCTTCCAAGAAATCTGATGGGTCCACCAATAAACTATGTGGGTTTCTCTGACATTGACGAGGTAAATGATTGCTTCAAGCCTATGATGAAATATCTACTCAACTCTGAGTATCGCAGAGCAATATTTACCGATGAAGAAATGTTTGGTGAAGCCATCTCTCAACTTTGGACAAGTGCAAAGTTCATGTACTCCACAACGAGGCCTGACGTGGTAAAGGGAATCTCGTTCAAAATTTCTTCTAAAAAGGGTAAGATCACTCCTTTCAGAATTAATTCTGCACTGGGGCTACCTATACAAGATCTTGTGGAAGCACCAAGTGATGCGGATCTGCTCGACTTCTTGAGGGAACTAGACTACAATACTGCTCCTAACACAGTGTTAAGGTTCAAGGACCTCAAGAGGGTCAATGTGAAGCGAGAGATTTCTTATCTCTTTGACACCATAACAAAGGTGTTCTTAGGTAAGTCTTCTAACTTTGAGGTAATAACCTCTTTGACTTTAAAAATAGCTTATGTCATGATTAAAAATGTACATATAAATATAGGAAAATTAATTTTTGATGTCTTGTAAATAAAATGGGTAGTTTTAGTTCTAGAAAATCAGAAATTTATTATGCTAGATTTCTGTCAATGATCATTAAGGATCAATTTACTAACCTTTCTTTTGAGGATGATATTTTTGTATAGACTTACAAACAAACAAAGAAGTTGTTTGTAAAAATTATGAAGAAATCGCATACCGTAGAGCCATTTATACTCTCGTCGCATATGGATCAGGTATCTCGAACTCTCCCTTCTACTTCTCAACCTACTGCTTCTTCTCCTTCAACTACTATGGCAGAGATCACTACTACTTCTCTGCCTACAAAAGTAGTACAACCAGTTTCAACACAACCACTCTCATTAGCCCAACCCTTAGTCTCCCAAAAGACTAAGGTTACCAAAAGAAAACCCTCTGAAGTAACTACAACAAGTGAGGGGGAGCAAGGAGAGAGAGTGATTGCCTATAGGAGATTGAAGAAGAAGAAGGTGGCCACAAGAGTTACCCAACAACCAGACCAGGCAGTATCCTCTCAAAAGGATACTGCTTTTGATAAGGAATTAAACACATTTCTAACTAGTTCCTCTCAAAAGGAATTAGTTGTTGAAAATAGTCCCCAACCATGGACACAGTTGAGTGAGGCACACACTGACCATAGACCCTGATGAAACTAACATCAGGGTCTCTGAGAACCACTTGCAGATAATTAACACAGTGAGTGCACACACAACTTCCTTTGATGGATCACCTCTTCATTCAGTGATCCAGCCAACACTCCCTTGTACACCTCTTCCTTCTTTTACTAATCCTCAAATTTCTTCAGATATCATGACACAAACACTGAGTGTCATAAGATTAGATTCTCCAATTTCTCAATTCATGGAGGAGCTAACACTCCCTGACACAGTGATTGATAGTCAACACACTCAAATGGTTGACTCATTTTTAATTGATACAATCACTGATGATCAGACATGGGATAGAAATTCATCTGTATATACTATTGCAATAAGTCTTTATGTTCCCCCACCTGTATATACATCTTCTATAGAAACATACACTTCTCCAATTGTACATACACAAATTACATCCACTTATTCACCTATCACTTTTGTGGTACCAGAAACTGTACATAATTTACATGAACTAGCCACAGTGGCTGATTTCACAGCCTATAGGAGCCCTTCTAGGACATTTCTGAGTGAGGATGTGAGAATACATAGTGAAGAGAGGCAAAGTCAATCCCCTGAGAGGACTTTGGCAAAAGGAGAGGATGAAAGTACTGTTTTAGAAGGCAAAGAAAAAGGAGAGTCTTCGAGAGATGCCTTAGAAGGCACAAAAAAAAGAGAGATTAAGGGAGATAAGGATGAGATCCTTATAAATAAAGAACATAGAGAAAATTTTGATACTCACACTGTAAATACAACATCCTCTTCTGATAATGATAAAGATGACACTCCTATAGATGATCTTTTACTAATCCTGGGAGTTAATTTATTCCTTCAGAAAAATAAGATGACAAAGACAATAAGGTTACTCAAACAGGAGCTTTCCAGGACTGCAGATCCAGTATTGTCAAAGATGTTCAAATCACAAATAATGATTGGGCAATCAGAAGCTCTATACACATTTTAGCAACAAAATAAACAATGTACAACAAGTTGTTGACTCTCTTGTCACCAGCCAAACCTTGCTCCGGATGAAGAAACTTGCTGACAATGTTGACAAACAACTCTCCGACTTCTCCACCAAAATGGCCAGCATGGAAACTCTGCAACTGTCAATGGCTAACACTCTACAACAAGTTCTTCAAGTCGCATCCCGACTCTCAACTTCCACTGATAGAATAGATCAATACAATTTTGTAAAATTTCTGTTACAGTATTGTTTTGGTATTGACATCATCATTAGTGCGACAAGTAGATTTATGGTTATCAAATTGATAATCATAAATAGGGGGAGATTGTTAAGTATAAATGATGATGATGGTTTTGATTGTGCATCTGCACATACTCAGGGTGTTCTATAAACCTAAGTATTTGCACACATTTTGCATCCACTGATGATCAACTTAGTCATCAGGGGATGAAGTATAACTCACTAGGCAAGTCACCAGCTGAAACTACTAAAGGACTTGATAGTGAAGAGAGATGTCTGTTGTTACTCAAAAACACTTAAGTATTCTGCACATCAAACATTCCAAACAAAATCAAAAAAGCTTCAGTGATTAAAACCATCAGGGGAATCCGTCAGGGGAACCCGTCAGGGGATGACAAAGGCAGGCCAACCCGTCAAGGTATGGCAGTGGCAAGCCAAACCCATCAGGGGGAACTCATCAGGGCATAACAGTGACATGTCAACCTGTCAAGGGAACTCATCAGGGTAGGACAGTGTCAAGCTAACCCGTCAGGGGGAATGCTCACCACTGCATCAGTAGAAGCCATCAGTGGATGCTTTGAGTCCTAACGTCAGGGGATCAAGTAGCACTTGAATAACTCAAGTGAAAGTTGAAGCACTGATCAAGTCTAAGTCGGGACTCGTCATCAGGGGTATCCAAAAGCACTAATCAAGTCCACATCAGGGCTTGCTATTAGTGGATAGTTATGACTGCATACACTCGTCATCAGGTCTTACACGCAAATCAATGAAGTTTGTTACAGAAGCAAGAGATATAAACTAAAAAAGATATTTCTTGAAGTTTGGTGGTCCAATGACAACTCTCGATCATTAAATGCACATAGATCAAGGGAAGAAAAAGAAGCAATAAAAGCAACAGCAGTCTGACACATCATTCCTACAGGACATCGATGTGACATATATGCGGCTATGTTGAAAAGAGTAACATGTCCAAGCACGTGGGTTCAACTACTGATCTTCTATATATGCAAAAGAGTTATCATTGCACATCATCAATCCAAGGGATTAACCAATATATAGAAGCACACGAACACTAGAGAAGCTTTGAAACATTTTTGAGAGAAAATATTCAAAGAAGTATTGTAGCTAGTGAGTGTGAAAGAGAAGCTGTAACTTCTTACAGAATTTGTAGCTGATTAATCACATTTGTGATTAACCAGATTTCCAGAAAAACTTCAAGTTTTAATACAACTATTTTAACTTGAATGCTTGTGTGTTCATTTTAAAGTCAATATAGTTTTTCTGATAGTATAACTATTTACATCTGTGCTTAAAAAAAAAAAAAAAAAAAAAAAAAATTTTTTTTTTTTTACCCCCCCCCCCCCCCCCCCCGACCGCTTCTTGAGGCTATTTTGTTTTAATAGAATTCTTAGAAATACAAATGTACAATTAGTGCTAGTTAATAACATTTGAATTTTTGTAGCTGGTAGTTCACTTTTTGATTCATGTAATTTATTTTTATATGAGAGTAAGTTAATTTGTATTATTAGAGACTACCAAAACTGCATCATAGATTTTAACAAGTCAAAGATTATGTTTAGTCTATCGAAAACTAAGGCAAAAGCTTATCAGAGACTACAGCTTAAAGTATCGAAGACTAATCTTAAGTCATCAGAGACTAAGATTAAACCATCGAAGACTAAGATTAAACCATCGGAGAATAAGCTTAAGCTGTCGGAGACTAAACATAGTTGATCAGAGACTAAAATTGAAGCATTCAGAGACTAAAGCAATAATTACTCTCTGATGCAGTACAAAGTTCTAATTGGATTAGAAGTTATCTTTGACATGGACATTGAAGATATACTGAAGATGAAGCTGGTTAGGAAACTAACTAGAGAGATAGAATGAAAAAACATATTCAAAAGATACACAGAAAACATTTATTGAATAGGATTTAGAAGCTGAATTTTGATTCAAATTTAGAAGCTGTAATAAATTTTTACAGAATTGTATTAGAATCTGTATGTTTTCATAGATTTGTATATATACAGTACATAATTTGAAGTTGACAATCAATTTGTGATTGTTAGAATTTGTAATCAATAAAAATAATTGTTTATAAATTTGTTCTTGTTTTTGTTCTTTATTTTCTGCAAGTTTAATACTTTGAAGAACAAGAATTTGAAAAGGTTTCAAGAACTTGTATTCAACCCCCTTTCTATAAGTTCTAGGCTATCTCACTAGGACAACATGTTGTCGAAGATATTTACTCTATCCATTGAAGGGGCTTCTAGATGACTTGAATAGTTATCAGGGATTACTAAATTTTCCATTGATTTACACACATCAGCCTCATCATCTGATGAGTCAATTTTAGCATTTGTTAACTCATTTTCATTCTCAAACCTTAGTTTGTCATGGTTTTCTTCTGCATCATCATGCATTCTTTCAATCTTTTTATCATCAAAGGCTACATGTACAGATTCTATAACAATGTAAAGTCTAAGGTTGTAAACTCTATATGTTTTGCTTGTTAATGAATATCCTAGGAAAATTGTCTCATCAGCTTTGACATCAAATTTTCCTAAGTTTTCTCCTTTATCCTTCAGAACAAAGTATCTGCAACCAAACACATGAAGAAACTTAAGTGTGGGTTTTCTACCTGTCATGAGCTCATAAAAAGTCTTTTGATGAGCTTTTACAATCATTGATCTATTCTGAGTAAAGCAAATAGTAGAGATTGCTTCAGCCTAGAAGTAGGTAGGTAACTTAGCTTCTTCAAGCATGGTTCTTGCAGCTTCAATCAAGGTCCTATTTTTCCTTTCAACAACTCCATTTTATTAAGGAATTCTAGGAGCTGAAAAGGTATGTGAGATGCCTTTTTCCACACAAAACATCTCTACTATTTAATTCTTGAATTCAGTCCCATTGTCACTCTTTAAGGCCTTAACTTTCTTTCCAGCTTCAAGTTCTATTCTTTTAATGTGATCAATGATCAGTTGGGGAGCTTCATCCTTGGTATATAGATACTTAACCCATAAGTATCTTGAGTAGTCATCAACAATTATAAATGCATACATTTTCTTGGATATAAACACCACATTAATAGGACCAAATAAATCCATAAGTATTAGATGAATTGGTCTTGTTTTTGATGATGCTTCTTTACTTTTGAAGGAAATTTTCTTCTATTTTCCCTTCTGAGAAGTCCACAAAGACCATCTTGAGAAAACTCAAGTTGTATTATTCCTCTCACTAATCCTTTTCTCACCAAATTATTGATTGTCTTGAAGTTTAGATGAGACAGCTTCTTGTACCATAACCAACTTTAATCTGCTGATGCTTTACTGTAAAAGCATGTGTATTGTCCTTCTTTTATTGAGCAGAAGACAATTATGTATACATTGATTTTTCTGACTCCATACAATGTAATATCTCTAGTCTTTATGTTGCTTATAAGGCCTTTTTCATCCTTAAGAACAACTCGACAGCCTTTGTCACAAAACTGACTAACACTAAGTAGATTGTTCATTAGGCCATCAACCAGAGCTACATCTTCAACGATGACATTTCCATGAACTATTTTTCCATATCCCATAGTGTATCCAATGTTGTCATCTCCAAAGGACACTTTAGGGTCAACTTTCTCCTCAAATTGTTAGAGCAAAGACTTATTTCCAGTCATGTGTCTTAAACAACCATTATCGAAGTACCACAACTGCTTCTTCTTCTTGCCCTGCACACACATGTAAATTAGTTAGATCTTTTAGGAACCCAAGCCTACTTAGGTTTTGAGTTAGGTGAAAGATCCACCTTGGACTTAGGTGGCTTATGAACAACAATTGACCTTTAAGGAGACATTCTCCTTGTGTTATTATGAACATTGGGTATAGATGTTGATGTTGATGAGCCTTTCCTGAACTTCATCCCTCTTTAAAATCTCAGGTTTTTGAATTTCCAAGCAATGTAGGCCAAACTTTCATCAATTTTATCTAGCTCCTCAAGTGTATAACTCCTAACTTCATTCTCTTTAGTCTCACTTTCTTCTATTTCCTCATCATTGAAATCTTCTTTCTCAATGAAAACCTTCATGTGTCCACCAAGCTTCTTTTTCTTTGGCTCTACAATCAATGCAACAGATCTATCTTTGGAGTGTTGCTTATTCCATTGCTGGATTTCCAACTCATAGGTCTTCAAGTTTCCATATATTTCATCTAATGTTAGAAGACCTAGATCTTTGTTGGCTTCTTTGATTGCAGTGGTCTTTGGATCCCAATGTCTAGGAAGAGCTCTCAAAAATCTGTGATTTACTTGAAGCACGGAATACTCCTGGCCATAGGTAGATAAACCATTAATTAATTGGATAAATCTCTCATATAAGTCATCAAGAGATTCACCAGCCTTGGCAGTAAACAACTCATATTGTTGAATCAACAGGAGTTGCTTGTTTAACTTGATTTGGTCATTCCCTTCGCATAGGACAGTGAGCTTGTCCCAAACCTCCTTGGATGTTTTGCACTTCATAACTTTATAAAGCATATTGTTATCAAGTGTTGTGATAAGGATATCTCTAACCTTCTTATCCTTGGCAGCCTCCTCCTTTTTTGATTGAGTAAATTCATTTGGAGTTTTTTCTTCATATTTGTCTGGCGCAGTAACTTCATCAGAGGTGATGCCAGGTACAATCCTCTTTATTTCTGGAGGACCTTTTTCAATATCTCCAAGTATTGGTCATCTTTTGCAACAAGATAACTTAAGATCCTTTGCTTCCAGAATGAGTATTCACCCTTCTTGAGTTGTGGAACTTTGGTGTTGTCCTTCAAATTACTCATGATTTCTAAATTAAATTAATCTAGAAATGCTCTTATACTAATTGTGTGTCCTGTGGAGTAATTGTAGAAGGGGAGGGGGGCTTGAATACAATTTCTAACTTTTCTTTGAATTAAACTTCTTAGCACAGTTTAAAATTTAAAAATAGTTATAGCAACTTTACTGAAAAGAGATAACAAGTGAAATAGTAAAATAAATTGCAAGATATGAGTATTAATCAACAATATGAATTTGTATTGTTAATCAGTTTGAATCTTTATAATTTTCTCTGGTAATGATTACCAGCTGCAAATAACTATGTTGAAAAATAATAAGTACACTCTAGAAAAATGATTTCTACCTACTCAAGTTCTAAGAACTTGTTACTCTCAAGTTATGAAAAATTTTATTCTCTCAAGTTATGAAAAACTTGCTTCCCTCTAAGATAATAAGAATTATTGTATTTTTATGTATCTCAGTGTGTTATGTTATCTCATGTTATCTCAATTGCTCCATGTCTCTATTTAAAGACATAGTTCCCTTGTCCTCCAAATTTCTTCAGTGATTTGCCTCCAAAAATATCTCTGATGTTCTATGGTAATTGTAGCCTATCACATAACTTCTTTTTGCATAACCCTCTTTGTATGTCAACCTATTATGTAACATCTCTGTTGTATCAGCACACCAGCTCCCTTAATTTTCTCTTGGAGTTCTCATGATAAGTTATTTCTGTAGTGAATAACTTATATCTATGAGCTTCCTGATTTTTGATTGGACCAGCTTCCAAATTTTCCTCCTTCAAGTTTTTATAAGTTATCTTTGCACTTTTCACATCAGCAGCTATATACGCATACCGGTGTATAAGTATGACTTATCTCCATATTTTACTTTATCAGTGTATAACTTATATCTTTGAAACTTTTTTGACAGTCAATCTCTCCTTATTAGACCACCATCTATATTTTAATTTCACCGCCTTTAGACTTGAGTTAATGGATTTGTGAACTCAAACATGTGTCATCTCATATGTCATTTTTAGTCACTAATCATTTTATCCCCTAATGGGCTGTTTTGTTCATCAGTAGATATTTATCCCCTGACGACTGATTTTGTTCATCGGTGGATATTTATCCCCTGACGGACTTCACTTGCCTTCAGCGATAAAGAATTTTCCGATGACTTTGGTGATAGTCATTTTGAGTTTGGCGATGTTGATGATTTGCTCGACGACTTTAGTGATAGTCATTTTGAGTTTGACATTGTTGTTGATTTGCCCGACGACTTTGGCGATAGGCAAATGACTTTGGCGATAGTCAAAATGACTTTGGCGTTAAGTAATGTTGAGTTTGGCGTTAGCCAAATAACTTTGGCGGTGGTCGAATCTTCTCAAGGATACTTCAATGCAATAGAGAGTGTTTGCCTTAGTCTCTGATAGGTTCAACAATAGTATTTGGTAGTACAAACACTTTGTCTCTGATGAACAAACACTTAGTCTCTGGTGAACAAAAACTTAGTCTCCGATGAACAGAAACTTAGTTTCTGATGAACAAAAGCTTAGTCTCCGAGAGGCTAGTTTTGCTTGACCAACTTTGACTTTTGTTGAGCTCTCCAAATACATTCCTTGTAGTCTCTGATGGTATTTTCTCATAGTTCACTACTGCAAGTACTTGTACAATTACAAATCAAACAATTCTAAGCGTTTATACATCATAATAAAATACTATAATTCCTAACATAAAGTATACACTTGCAATAAATATCATGATGGATATGTACTTACATATCATATCATTACGCATATCGAAACAACTGATCATGCGTTTAATTGAAATAAACATTAGATTGAATATATACTTGTGTCTTTGTCCTTAGCTGAGCTAAAGTAATTCACTTGCGGAATGAAAAGAACTCTATCAGACATGTATATCGGAGGAAAATTATATAATATACAATCAAACCTACAATTATAAATATATATATAAAT
>CM025785.1:28695527-28706042 GCA_014636745.2 Centella asiatica | reverse complement strand
ATATATATATATATATATATATGGATACAAAAAATAAGTTGCAACCTATTTTTTAATTTTGGGTTGTAGTAATTTTTCTTATATGTTATTATGTTTTTGAAAAATCTAATCATACAGATTAAAATAAACTTAAAAAGTAACAGAGTATACAAAATTTTATAAGTTTATATGATGCGCATCATAATTTTCATAATGGTGCAAGTTTTGGGGGGTGGGGTTAGTTGGTTGTTGTAGTAATTAATGGTGGATAATATAATTTCTAATTTTATTATAATTAATTTGATTAATAAAATATAATAAATCTAATTATATTTTATATTTGACTAATATGAGTTAAAAAAAACATATATAACTTAAATGAAAATATTTTTTTCACTTATAACTTAGATGTCATTTACCGATTAATTTTAATTAAAGTGAGGACAAAATCTCAATGAAAGTATAATATAGAGTTGACCCAATTGTTTTTCGAGAAAATTCAGCTATGTTGGATTGTTCTCTCTCCATAGTAAATTAATTAACACTTTCAAATTAATTTTTGTTTGACTTGATCGTTAAGTTTATTGGTCACTGACTATCTCTTCTAAAAAATAAAAAAATAATAACTAATTGGTGTTTAAGTATTTAGACATGTAATAAATATATACATATATATATATATATGTATGTATGTATGTATGTATGTATGTATGTATGTATGTATGTATGTATGTATGTATGTATGTATGTATGTATGTATGTATATGGGAAAACGAGAAATATGCTGCAATCTATTTTTTTAAAATTGATTGTAATAGTTTCTTCTTGTCGTTTGTAATGTTTTTACAAAATTCAATCATATTAATGGATAGAACATTCAAAAAGATAATAATGTATACATTCTTTTTGGAACATCTATATTTGGAACACGAGCAAATGATGGGACAAGTTATGGCTTTGTTGTTGGATATTCAACAGGAATTTCGGTTGTCCTTGACAAGTGATCAATCCAAAGTGCTCTAATTGATGGAGGAAAGTGAGCCGACAAACATCCTTATATTCATTCATCATTGTCTCCTTCAATACAGAAGTAGATTCCCAAAGAATTTCCTCGGAGCACCTCCCTATAAATTTTGGTAACCCATTCCAGACATAACCTTACTATTTTTAACCTTAATAATTTTTTAAGAAAAATTATTTTATAATCAAAATAAATTTTTAGGAACTCCTGCAACACCCTTCCCCGTAACCTTACTAAATTTAATCTTACTAATTTTTGAAAAAAAATATTTTATGACCAAAATTTATTTTGGGATACCGCACCCCACCCCCTACTTGTCGTAACCTTACCAAACTTAATCTTACTAATTTTTGAAAAAAATTATTCTAATACCACGCAAGGTACTCGAAGCAATTGTTCTTAAACCCTAAATTCTAAATTCAGAGTCACTCATATTTGTCTCGGGGACCAAACTGGATGCGACACTAGAACTTTAAGTGTTTCCTCAATACTCTTTGAATTTTAGATTTTTCAATTAACAATTGTTGGTCTACTCGACAGTCGAATACCCTCCGAGGATCTTGCAGCGACTGCCGATTACTGGAAATAGGTTACAACCTTTTTTCAATTTTGGGTCGTAGTAATTTTTCTTATATTTTAATATATTTTTGGAAAATCTAACCATACAAATCAAACAACCTTAAAAAGTAATAGAGTATACAAAATTTTAGAAGTTCATACAATATGCATTATAGTTTTTTTAATGATGAAAATTCAAAAATTTTTGATAAGTAAAATTTTGTATAATTTTCTATAGTTATAAACACTACTATACACATCATAAAAAATCATGAAAATTTGTATATTTTCATGTTTTTGAATGCTCTATCCATCAATCAGTTGGATTTCATAAAATCATTACAACATACTAGAAGAAACTACCATAACCTATTTTTAAAAAAATAGGTTGCAACCTATTTCTCATTTCCCTATAAATGATATAGTAATGTTTTGTATAATATCTCATAATATATTATAGTTTATTCTATTTTTTATTTATATTATATAGTAAAATAATGTAATAAAATTAATATATATATATATATATAAATGATAATGTACTGTATGATCATATATATTATATTATAATATATTTATAATATTATATTTTAATGTGTAAAAAATTTATATATGTATGTGTAATATAAATATATATTACAAATATTAAATTTATATTTAAAAATTAAAGAAAAGTTAGCATAAGAATAAGTTTGTATTTTTCTTAAAGGAAGAGAATATGAATATGATTCTCTATTCTTGGGAAATGGGGAATCATTGTTTAAGTGTGTTTCCTAATACACATAAATAAATATTACCTTCGTCCCATAAAAGATGATTTAAGTAAAACAAAATTTTGTCTCAAAAAGGATAATTTAAGTACATTAAAAAGTTACATAATGACTATTTCACCCTTTAAAATGGATTCATTTCCTTCTTTAAAACAATAATTAGTACAACTTTTATATTTTAAAAATGTTAGATAAACTCACCTCAAGGATATAATGTAAATTTTATTTCTAAAAATTGATCTCTTTAAATTGTATACAAATTGTACTTCGGCCATTTTTTTTGGGATGGAAGTAGTAGAAAACTAGTGCAAGTCAAAAATTAATTCATTCTTTATTATGTAAAAAATTCCTTATTTACGGATACTATTGTAAGCACCCTTAAAGGCTCGTTTACTTTGTGGATTGGAAGGTGAAATAAGACTGGTGTAATCTTATTTCACTTTCATTCCCCTGTTTACTTTATAAAAAGATTGAATGATATAACACATATATTAATATAATTATATGTTTTAAAATATAATTTTATCTATGTAATATACAGAAGATTTCATTTCACTCTTCATTTCATATTTAATTATAAACAAAAAAAATATAATTTTGAATTTTTATTCTCATTCCTTCCATATTCATTTTAACCCCATTCTTATTCCCTTTGTACCCTTTTCCAGAAAATAAACGGATAATCCCAGGCCAATCATGTATTGGAACTAAAATTCCATTCCAGTCATTTATGTTTTTCAGGCTTCTTTTTTAATTAAATTATTTATTATATTACACTTCACCCTTATAACATAACTGATATCTTATCTTTAACACACTGTTATTCACGATTCATACTACCTAATTCTTTTTATATTTCTTTTATTATTGTTATCATTATTATCATATCTTGCTCCATTTTACTATTTTCTTCTTCCACACATCCACACATGATTGAATACATATTTTTTCTCTTCTATCTCGTATGCAACATTTTTTGTTTTTCTATCATAACTAGATTTTTGTCATGTACAATCTTACTCCAATTTTGAACTTTTGTTTTCTCTATCAGTAACATACTTATTGATCGTTATTGCTTGAGAGAAACATTGTTCGCCGTAATGATCGAAATTGTCTCTACTTTCTCTATTGAACACGATTGCAGTAAGTTCATAGTTACAGTATATTAGAAATCGCAGATATAAACTTGCTACGTGAAACTACCGATAGCCACAGTTAGTTTATTGGTTTCTAAAAAAATTTCTTGCATTAACAGTTTGATTAATTTTTAATATTAACAGTGAGTTTACTACGGTGTTTTATCGTACAATAACCGTTAATAATAAATTTTACTGCAATATTGAATTTTACACTTTTTTGTATTTGTAGGTATTATGTTGATGATAATAATATAATTATTTTTTTGTTCATTTAATAATTGTACACTTATAAATACTTAAGGTGTTCCATAAATTTTAGTATGATTTCTCAAGTTAGTATTCACTGATAGACAAATTAGTCTGTCAGGAAATAGTTTTAACTGCACAAAACAAGTTATCAGTAGATATTTCAAAGGACTTGTTAGTATTAAGAAATGTCTGATTGTACTTAATATTCAAGTGTTCCACATATCAAGCATTCATATATAAGTCAACAAAGTATCAGTGGTTTAAAATGTTAGTATTCAAAAAAGCATCAGTGGATAAAAGCAGTCAGGGGATACCATCAGGGGATAGTCTGGATACTGCATCAGTGGATGACATCGATGGATAAAGTTGTCAGGGGATATCATGACTACTGCATCAATGGATAACATCAGAGTTTAACATCAGGGATCAAGAAGTACTTATCTAATTTTACATCAGGGATTAGAATTAGTGGATAATGAATCACTGATCAAGTCTACATCAGGAGATTCAGAAGCACTGATCAAGTCTACGTCAGGGTTTGTCATTAGGGGATAGTTAAGATCTACTCTACTCATCATCAGTGATTACAAGTTATACGCTGATACTTGACATAGAAGTAAGGGGTATATTTGAGAAGATATTTTTTGGGATATGGTGGTCCAATAATAATTTTTGTACCAAAATTGCATGGAGAGTAGGGACTAAGAAAGAAGCAAGTGTAGCCAACAATAGTTTGACACTTGCCTCTTCGAGAGGACAATAAAAGGACATATTAAAGTTACGTTGAAAAAGAAGCATGTCAATCACATGGTTTCTATTTCTGTTTTCCTAAATATATAAAGGTTGTAACACACTGTAAAAATAACAATTAGCACAGACATATCTATATCGTCTTTACACTCTAGAGAGAAGTTTTGTAATTGTTCTTGAGAGAAAATTATAGAGAGATTGTAGCTGAAGTGTGAGCAAAGAGAAGCTGTATTAACTTATAGACTTATAGTTGTTTAATCAATTTGTGATTATACAGATTCTCAGAAAAATTTCAAGTTATAATACAATTATTTTAACTTGAATGCTTATGTGTCCATTTTAATTTCAATACAATTTTTCTGTGATTCATCCTCGTCGGGGAATAACATTGCAGCTATTCCAATTTTTGTTTATTGAATTTTAAAAGAGAGAAAATTTTGTAGTGTTTCCCGGTCTATAAACAATTGAATTTATCAAATATGTAGTATTATATTATACTTGTGACTTTATATTTAAATTAGTTGTGAATTGTATATTACAACGAGATTATACTTATATTATAATTATTTATTTATTGTAATTGATATTGATGCAGTAAAATTATTGTCAACACAATAAATTTATTGGTAAGTATATTGTCAATTAACTATACATGTTATTAAAATTATTGTTGTGATAACATATATTCCCTTCATCTTAAAAAGGATGGCTGAAGTACAATTTGCACACTATTTAAGGAAATTACGTTTTAGAAGTAAAATTTTTATTATATTCTTGAGGTGGGTCTATCAAACATTTTTTTTTGAATTTCATTATAAATAGATTATAATAACACAATATAAATCATATAATATGAATTAACTTCACATTAAAGGAAAATGAATGCTTGATAGAGTTATTATTAGCATGACATTTATAGTTATTTATGTGTGATTTTGACTAATATCTATGTTAATATTTGTATTTTGTGCTTAATTAAATCATAAGAGAGTTTTGGATAAAGTGGAGGAGAAAATACTTAATTTTAGAATATTTTTAAGGCTTTTGCTGACGAAGAGGTGCACGGGCAGAAATGATGTTGAATTAGTGCGTGGTCACGCGGAATTGGAAGTTGGAATCAGATGCAGGGACATAATTGCAAAATTGAAGAAGTTTTGGGGTCAAGTTATAATTTCTGCAAACTTTAGGGACCAACTGCAATTTTTGGAAACTATTCTGCAAACCTTTGCAAGGTGGAGGACCTGGAGGGCGATTTCCGTTAGCTTTTTGCCCAAGTCGTGCGGCAGCCCTAAATTTCACTATATATATATATATTAGTTTTCATTAGTTTTAATCATAAATTTTGACTACCACACAAGAGGCAAGTGGCTGGTCAGGAAGGGAGTTTTCTCTCAGTTTTCTTCATCGACAAATTCAATAACATTTATTTATTAATTTTTGTGTTATTATTTCAATTATGTTTAGTAGCTAAACCCTCTTTTCTAGTTGAAGGCTTATTGATCTTATTCTCATATTTTTTGAGTATTTATTTAATTTCTGTTTTTATTGTTGATAGTTGATTTAGTTTAATTGAACAAAGGCCCGTATTTGATTATTCTATATTGGTCTATAGTTATTTAAAACGGCAAACCTGGAATTGTTTGTTTAGTTTTAATAAGTAGTAATCAACTTCTTAGACTGCCTAAGTAAGCAGTTAATGCATGTTATGGAATTAAATCTTCCAATTTAAATAAATCCGCTTGTGAATTTGTTGGTTGGAATTGAGTTTCTCTAGATTTTAATGATGTCGGGATATTACAATCCTACGAGCTTCTCTAGAGATTGTCTTCTGATTAGATAGTAATTAACGATGTTCTCTTACTTACTCATACAGTAAGGAGGAATTGGTTGTTAGGCCGTGCCAACAACTATAACCAATTTATTTGTGAATTGCATGAGTTATATTTGCATCAATGATCAAACGGTTGAATCAAGATGGAAATAATTCTTTTGACTAGAAGCTCTCTCTTTATTGAATAATATTTATTTAGAAGCTTTCATTAAATTGTCTTTTGTTTAATTAATTTACAATAATTAGTAAACTCAACAAATCTCTAGATTGGTTACTTGATTTTTAATCAGACATAAATTCACTTCCTTGTTCTATGAGGAGACGATCCTACTCACTGCTATACTACTAAATGGCACCTCCGTTTTAACCATTGGGCTAAAACTTCATTAGTACATTTCTTAAATATAAAAATTATACTTATTATTCTTTTAAAAAAGAAAGTGAGCTTATTTTAAAGGATAAATTAGATATTATGTAACTTTTTAAGGTATTTAAATTATGTTTTTTGAGACAAAATTTTATTATACTTGAGTCCTCAATTATGAACGGAATTTATGAACGTAGGTGTATATCACAGTATGTTTACCAGTAACATACTGTCATAATAACATATTGTCAGGTGATGGTATATATATGACAGTGTGTTAATTGTAAACATACTGTCAAACAATTATATGAATTAATAAACTTATTGTAGTAATAACATAATTTAATTTGGTCATAAAAGTTAAGTTGTTATTTTATTTAAAATTTCAAATTGTGATTAAAGCTAAAATGTTATCATGAAGATATTAGATTTGAATTTTGAACAAAAAATATTATATGAAAAACAAAAGGAAAGTCAAACAATGAGAAAGATGGACACTTTTGGAAGAAAAACATTAAATTTAAATTGATGAAAAATATAAAAATTATAAATGACTGGAAAAAAAATCCAGTACCAATTTATGACCGGTCTGAAATCCTCCCGAAACTAACGAGCCTTAGTATTTGTGAGCATGGTTTTAATACTAACATCTCTTGTGCAAATGGGAGTTGATTTTTTTGATTAAGAAGGTAAGGTTAGAATATTTTACTTGTAATACTTATTTCAATCTCGCTATATGCTATAACCCCTCTATAGTATACATAGGTCTTGAAATTCGCTCGCTTTTTATTAGGTTATTCATACAAATTTTTTCTAATAAATTTTTTATTTTATAAATTAAATACAACTATATATATATATATAAATTTTCTAATATATAGTACCGAATATATCATAATAAAATAATAATATTTTAAATTTTTATTATTTATATTTGTTAATTCTTTAACTAATAGACAATATGTTATTATACATTAATATATATATTATATAATATATATATATATATATATCATATTTATATGTAAAATAATTATAATATAATATTAAAATATCTGTAGATAAAGATAATATATTAAGTATATTATATATCATATTTTAATATATTATAGCATATAATATTAATTTAATATTTATATTATGTATTAGTTTTATGTTAATGCAATATAAGCTCAAGTGTTTGTAAAAAGGGGGATGAATACAAACACCTAAAACTTTTATCCTGTTTTTTTTAAGCTTAAAAGTGCTTATTGGAAACAGCTGCAATGAACAGAAAAACTATAAGAAATGAACACACAGATTCAAGTTAAAATAATTGTATTATAACTTAATGTTTTTCTGCAAATTTGTAGAATCACAACTGTGATTTACAGCTACAAATTCTGTGAATAAATACACAGCTTCTCACACTCACTAGCTACGGAAATTTTTCTCTAAAAAAATATATCTCTCAAGAAATATATTACAGAGCTTCCTAGTGTTGTGTGCTTCTATATTTATTTGATCTATTAGATAGATACAATCCCCTTTGTTTTTTGTAATGAGAACTCCTTTGCTTATATGTCGAACAGTGGTTGAAATCACGTGCATGGGACATGCTGCTTTTCTCAACTTAGCCGCAAGTATGTCACATAGAAGTCCTATGTGTCAGACTGCTGCATGCTTTGTTGCTACTTTTTCTTCCCTTGATCTATGTGCATTTAATGCGAAGAGTTCTCATTGGACCAAAACAAACTTCAAGAAATATCTTTCCCGTTGATATCTCTTACTTCTATAACACGTTATGTTGATTTTCGTGTAAGTACTGATGACGGGTGCATGTTGTCATAACGATCCACTGACTACTAGCCCTGATGGACTTTGATCAGTGCTTCTGGATCCCCTGATGCTTATTGACTGGATTAGGGCTTCAACCTTCACTTGAGTTTCACTCAGTGCTTCTTGATCCTGATGGTTATGACTGACGGTATACACTGATGGCTTCCACTGATGCCATGTTGGTCATTTCCCCTGACGAGTTACCCTGATGGGTTGGCCTGACACTGACATGTCCTGAAGTGTTTCCCTGACGGGTTGGTCTGCCTTCGTCATCCCCTAACAGGTTTTTCTTGATTGG
Source organism: Centella asiatica (assembly GCA_014636745.2). Classification (NCBI taxonomy): domain Eukaryota; kingdom Viridiplantae; phylum Streptophyta; class Magnoliopsida; order Apiales; family Apiaceae; genus Centella; species Centella asiatica. Next base: position 28,697,262 of record CM025785.1, on the reverse strand, counting down.
TTCCCCTGATGAGTTCCCCCTAATGGGTTCCCCCTGATGAGTTCCCCCTGACGAGTTCCCCTGACGGTACTTAATCAACGTAACTTTGTTTAGAATATCTGATGTGCGGAATACTTTGACCGTTAACAAGTAACATCAGATATTCTTCTTCACTTTGTCAAGTCCTTTGGATGTTCCATTTTCTGACTTGCCTTGTGAAGTTATTGACCATCCACTGATGAATAAGTTTATCATCAGTGGATGCAAAACTTGTGCAGATCTTAAGGTTTATAAAATATCTTAAGTATTTATGGTTGCACAATTTATTACATAATCATCATCATCATCATTTAACTCTAACAATCTCTCCCTATTTATGTTTATCAATTTGATAACCATAAATCCTTAGATGCACTGATGATGATGTCAAAACCAATACTAAATACATGAAAGAATTTTGAATGAACTAATAAAAGAATTTCTGTACAAGTATTTTCCTATATCTATTTCAGTAAAAAAATATGTGGAATTAGACATCAGGATCCCTTTTCCTTTTTACTGAGACAAAGGGCAATGGATGACTTGATTCAATCGGTTGAGAGTCACTTCCAAGGCCTTGTCTTCTTTGATCTGGATTTTGATCAGGAATCCCGAGTCTGTTGTCTTCTCCTCCTGCTTCCAGCTGCTCCAGCTCCCTTTGAAGAAGTTTTCTGAAGTTGACTATGTTGACATTGCTGCTGGATTCCAAAACTTCAAGGACAAATTTTATTTCTTAAATATTGGCTGCAATAAGTTGTGACCAGTAGAAGGTAATGATCTCCCCCTTGTTGTCTTAGAATTGAACACCCATGGGGCTTGTGATCATTTTTGGATATTCTTTAAATCCCTTTACTGGTGACACATCCCTTACTGCAGTGTTTCCATCATCAGCTTTGGTTTCTTCAATCTCCTTCACTACTTTCTGAATCAGTAGGATTCTGAACTGGATGACATGTTCAGTTTTGTGATAAGCTATTTGGCTTAGAACATGCATCGCTTCCTACTGGTCGAGACCATCAACGTCTTTGATTTTAATGTTTTTCTCCTGTCCATCAATGGATTTGTAAAACAGCTTCAAAGGTTTTTCCAAGGCTGTGGGCAGGCTCCTATCATCATTGATGGCTCTCCTCAGCTTATCAATCAACCCCCTCAAGTCTCTGTTAGCCGCTGACGATTTTGAAATCAGATTCAGAACTAATCCCAGCTGTTCAGCATCCATTCTCCTAAACCACTCCATTGTGACATTGAATTGCGACCCACTTTTAAGTTGCACTGTTATTAGCTGATCCCTTATATTGTTGAACTTGACATCTATGCTTTTTATGGAAAACATAAATGACAAGTTTTTTGCGCCTTTCTTCTTTGAGGGATTCAGCTAGAGTGGGTGGACCATATGTTGTGGTAATAGGAGAAGGTGTTTGGTCCTTGGCTTCAAATGACTTAGGTTTGGTGGCATCAGGGTCTTCGGTTTTGTCTTGATTTTTATCCCCTAATGCACCTTTCGGGTTTTCAACTCTTCTTTGCTGAGGATTCCTGGAGGTCCTGGGCTTGACACTCTTTTTCTTCTTTGCTTCCTCATGTTCCTTTGCTATTTCCCTCTTTTCTTCTTCTTGAAGTTGTTGTGCATAGAGTGCATCAGCTTCCACCAGTTTTTTATCCTAAGGGTAGACCAGCTTCACTTTCCCATCAATTACAGCTTCAATAGGTGTTGGAAAGT
>CM025785.1:28658000-28695517 GCA_014636745.2 Centella asiatica | reverse complement strand
GACTTGAAGAACTTGCTTCAAAGTGTCAGCCATGGATTGTTGCAGAGTTTCCATGCTGGTCAATTGATTAGTGAGAGCAGCAAGCTTCTTGTCTGCATTGTCAGCTTGCTTCTTCAGTCTAATCAGGGTCTGGCTGGTGACTAGGGAGTCGACAACCTGCTGTACATTATTGATTTTTTCTGTAAAATGCGTATATAGTTTCCTATTCTCAATATCTACAGACTAACCAATCATGATCTGTGATTTTAACATTTTGATCAAGATTGGATCAGTGGTCCTTGCTAGTTCTTATTTTAATAACTGTACAGTATCCGACATTTAATTCTGCTGAAAGTACAAATCAACTCCGATGAACTGGGAAAAATCATCTTGTGGAGCATCATCTTCATCACTTTCAGAGCTTGAAGTGGTATATACAGTAACTGTGTTTTCTCTCTGTTCTTTATTTACATGGATCTCATCCTTATCTCTCTCATCCTCTCCTTTCTCTTTGCCTTCTAAGGCATCACTCTTATTCTCTCCTTTTTCTTTGCCTATTAAGGCAGTACTCTCTTGCTCTCCTTTTGCCAAAGTCCTCTCAAGGGTTTGACTTTGCCTTTCTGCACTAAGTATTGTCTCAGTCTCACTCAAAATGGTCCTAGAGGGGCTCCTATGGGCTTGGAAATCATCAACTGTGGCCAGTTCAAGTGATGTGTGAACAGATTCTGGTTCCACAGTTGTGATAGGAGAAGGAGAAGAAGTAAAGTGTGTATGTATAATTGGAGAAGTGTATGTTTCTATAGAGGAAATATATACAATTGGGGGAACATAAAGACTTATTGTTGTGGTATATACATCGGAGTTTATGTCCCCTGTCTGAGCATCAATGATTGTTTCAAGGAAAAATGAGTCAACCATTTGAGAGTGGTGACTTTCAATCACTGTGTCAGGGAGTGTTGGCTCTTCCATGAATTGAGAAGATGGAGAATCTGATCTTATGACACTTAATGTTTGTGTCATAATATCTGAAGAAATTTGAGGAACAGAGAAAGAAGGAAGAGGTGTAGATGAGAGTGTTGGCTGAATCACTAATCGAGTAGGTGATGCATCAAAAGATGTTGTAGAAGAATGCTTATGACTCATGTTGATCTTATTGAGAAGCTTCTAAACTACAACATCTTGAGTGGTGTGTGCACTCACTGTGTCAGATATCTGCAAGTGGCTCTCAGAGACCCTATTGGTAGGTTCATCAGTGTCTATGGTCAGTGTATGTGCCTCACTCAACTGTGTCTCTGATTGGAGACTATTTTCAATAACTAATTCCTTTTGAGAGGAACTAGTTAGAAATTTGTTTAATTCCTTATCAAAAGTAGTATCCTTTGGAGAGGATACTGCCTGGTCAGGCTGTTGGGTAACACTTGTAGCTCCCTTCTTCTTCTTACGCTTGTAGCCAATCACTCTCTCTCCTTGCTCCCCCTCAGTTGATGTGGTAACTTCACTGGGTTTTCTTTTAATCCCAATAGTCTTTTGGGAGACTATGGGTTGGGCTATTGAGAGTGGTTGAGTGGAAATTGGTTGTTCTACTTGGGTAGGCGGAGAGGTGGTTGTTTTCTCTGCCATAGTAGATGAAGGTGAAGAATTTACAGGTTGGGAAGGAGAAGGTGAAGAATTTACTACCTGTACCATATGCTGTGGAAGAGCACATGGTTCGGCTGTATATGATTTCTTCATTATTTCTGCAAACAATTTCTTTGTTTGCTTGTATGTCTGTATAGGTATATCATTCTCAAAAGAAAAATTAGTAATTTGGTCTTTAATAATCATAAACAAAAATCTAGCATAATATATCTCAGATTTCCTATTATTAAAATTACCTAATTTATTTACAAGGTCATCAAAAATTATTTTACCTATATTTATATTTACATTTTTAATCATGGCGTACGCTATTTTCAAAGTTAAAAAGGTAATAACCTCAAAGTTAGAACACTTACCTGAGAACGCCTTGGTGATTGTATTGAGAAGGTAAGAGATCTCCCTCTTCACATTCACCCTCTTGAGATCCTTGAACTTTAACACTGCGTTTGGAGCAGCGTTATAGCCCAGTTCCCTCAAGAAATCCAGCAGATCGGCATCACTAGGTACTTCCACCAGGTCTTGAGTAGGTAGCCCCAAAGTAGAGTTAATTCTGGAAGGAGTTATTTTTCCTTTCTGAGAAGAAACTTTGAATGAGATTCCCTTGACCACATCAGGCTTTGTGGTGGAGTACATAAACTTGGCACTTGTCCATAGTTAAGACAGTGCTTCCCCCAACATTTCTTCATTGGTAAAGATTGCTTCACTATACTCAAAGTTGAGTAAATAGCTCACTATCGGTTTGAAGCACTCATTTACCTCATCAATTTCAGAGAAACCCACATAGTTCATGGATGGGACTGTCAAGTTCCTTTGAATTTGTTGGCGTGCCATGGATGCTTTGAAGGTTTGAAGTTCTAGGGTTTCTGTGAAAACAAGAGAGAAAAAGAATGAAAACTAGAGCAAATATCAGAAAAAGATTAAATGTTTTGGAGAGTTTTAAAAAGTAGGAGAGATAGAGTATTAATACTCGTCTTTTGACGTTTGAAAATCGCTCCTTTAAACACACTATCAGGGAGTCAGTTCAGTTTCTGTGATGACACGTCATCAGTGAGAGAAGGCCTTATTGATGAGTTGTCATCACTTAACTGACTGTGATTCCCAATGCAATTAAAAACATTTAAACTTACCCTGATGTTAATTGTATTTACATACCCTGATCTTGATGCATAAGTCAGATGCCCTGACGCTGATGTGCGAGCCTTATATCCTGACCCTTACGCATAAGTCGGACACCCTGACCCTGACGCATGAGTCGGACATCCTGACCCTGACGCGTCCTAACGTAGGCCCTGACCCTGATGCATCATTCAGAAGGAAAAAAACCAAACAAAAATATAGAATATACAAGTATACATATACATATTTACAATAAGAACATATATAACCACATATCAATTGATTTTATCAGAAACTTATGAAATGAGTTAGAAATACTAGAACTTAGGAATTTGACCCTGACCCTGACGCATAGTTCACCATTCCTAGCTCTCCCACAAGATATGAAAACGTGGCTTCATCAAGAGCTTTGGTGAATATGTCTGCCAGCTGCTTATTTGAAGGAACAAACTGTAGTTCAATATTCCCATTCATAACATGTTCCCTGATAAAATGATATCTGATTTCTATATGCTTGGTTCTGGAATGTTGCATTGGATTTTCAGCAATGGCAATGGCACTTGTGTTATCACACCTTATTGGAATCTTGGTATAGTTCAGACCATAATCCATTAGCTGATTTTTCATCCATAGAATTTGTGCACAACAACTTCCAACTGCAATATACTCAGCTTCAGCAGTAGATGTTGAGATTGAATGTTGCTTTTTGCTGAACCAAGATACAAGCCTTCCTCCTAGAAATTGACAGCTTCCTGTTGTACTCTTTTTGTCAATCCTGCATCCTCCAAAGTCAGCATCAGAATATCCTAGTAATTCAAATCCAGACTCCTTTGGATACCAAAGTCCCAACTCTGTAGTGCCCTTGATATATCTCAAGATCCTTTTCACTGCAATGAGATGAGATTCCTTTGGGTCAGCTTGATATCTTGCACAAAGACATGTTGCAAACATTATGTCTGGCCTGCTTGCTGTTAGATATAGCAATGATCCAATCATTCCCCTGTAAGTCTTCAAATCAACTTTCTTTCCATTCTTATCAGGGTCAATCTTGGTTGTAGTGGCCATTGGTGTCTTTGCTACTTTTGAGTCCTCCATATCAAATTTTTAGAGAAGTTCTTTGGCATATTTTGTCTGATGAATGTAGATTCCATCAGAGACTTGTTTGACTTGCAATCCCAAGAAGTAAGATAACTTACCCATCAAGCTCATTTCATATTTTCTTTGCATGAGTTTGGAAAACTTTTCACACAGTCTTGTGTTAGTGGATCCAAAAATAATATCATCAACATAAATTTGAACCAAAATCAGATGACCTTGGTGTTGTCTAAAAAATAAGGTTTTGTCAATGATACCTCTTGTAAATTTGTTTTCCACCAGAAATCTTAACATTGTGTCATACCAAGCTCTAGGTGCTTGCTTCAGTCCATAAAGTGTCTTTTCCAGTTTGTAGACATGATTTGGAAACTTTGAGCATTCAAACCCTGGAGTTTGTTGGACATACACCTCCTTTTCCAATTTTCCATTGAGAAAAGCACTTTTCACATCCATTTGATAGACTTTAAAATTTGAATGTGTTGCATAGGCTAAGAAAATTCTTATAGCCTCAAGTCTGGCTACTGGTGCAAAGGTCCCATCAAAGTCAATCCCTTCTTCTTGAAGATATCATTTTGCAACCAGTCTTGCTTTGTTTCTTACAACAATGTCAGCTTCATCCATCTTATTTCTGAATACCCACTTAGTACCTATTATGATTCTGTCTTTGGGTTTAAGTACATGCTTCCATACTTGATTTCTTTCAAATTGATTTAGCTCTTCCTGCATAGCCAAGATCTAGTCTGCATCTTGAATAGCTTCTTCAAACTTCTTTAGGTCAATTTGAGAAAGAAAGCAAGCATATACGCATTCATTAGATGTTGCTTTCCTGGTCTACACTCTCTTGCTTGGGTCACCAATAATCAAATCTGTTGTGTGACTTCTGGCCCATTTAGGATTAGAGATGGTCTTGATGAGCTTACTTGACTATCATCTCCTCCCCCTAAGCCTGTGCTCCCAGCTTCTGAAAACTCTCCCCCTGAATTAGTGGATAATTCAAGGTTGAAGTTATCCCTTGATGGTGCATGTCCTAATGAATGATCCCCTGATGAAGTATCTCTTGATCTGTTGTCCAGGAAATTGACTCTATCTGCTAAAAGGGATTCTACAATGTTTGGATTGACATCAGGAATGGATAAATTCTCCATTTGTCTGCACTCATCAGCTTCAGTCTCTTGATAATCATTTTCATCTTCATTTTCAAATCTGAGTTCTTCATGAAAACCAGGGTCTTCAAGTCCAGAAATCTCTTGATCATCAAAAGCTACATTTATGGACTCCATCACTACCTGAAGTCTTTTGTTGTAAACCCTGTAGGCCTTAGATGACAAGAAATAACCTAGGAAAATTGCTTCATCAGCTTTTGGATCAAATTTCCCTAAGTTCTCTCCAAAATTCCTTAGAATAAAGCATTTGCATCCAAAGACATGCAAGAACTTGATGCTTGGCTTTCTCCCTGTCATTAGCTCATATGGTGTCTTGTTGTGAGCCTTGTTAATTAAGGATCTATTTTGAGTGAAGCAAGCAGTGGAAATTGCCTCAGCCCAAAAATAGGTGGGAATCCTTGCCTCTGCTAGCATTGATCTAGCAGCTTCTATCAAGGTTCTATTCTTCCTTTCTACTACACCATTCTGTCGAGGAGTCCTTGGAGCAGAGAATGTATGATTTATGCCTTTCTCCACACAAAATTCCTCAACAGCTGCATTCTTGAACTCAGTTCCATTGTTTGTTCTTAATATTCTAATCACTGACCCTGATTCTGTTTCCACCTTCTTGATATGGTCAATGATTTGTTGAGGCACTTCTGATTTAGCATGCTGAAATTTTACCCAAGAGTATCTGGTGTAATCATCCACAATGACCATTGCAAATCTTATCTTTGACACTAACATAATGTTGACAAGGCCAAAGTGATCCATATGTAACAAGTGAATTGGATCTTTGATCATTGTAGCTTCCTTGCTGACAAATGATGATTTCCTTTGCTTCCCTTGTTGACATGCTGAACATAATCCTTCTTGGATAAACTCCATTTGGGGTAGTCTAGTTACCAACTCTCTCTTCACCAGATCATTAATTGTTTTAAAGTTCAGGTGAAAAAGCTTCTTGTGTCGTAGTCTACTTTCATCAGGGGTTGCCTTGCTGTAGAAACATGATTCTCCACTTACTGAATTAAAATTAGCAACATAGAGATCTCCTTTTCTTGTTTCTGACAAAACCAGCTTCCCATCACTTTCATTTGAGATTAGGCAATTATCTCCTTTGAAGGAAGTGATGAATCCTTTGTCACAAAGTTGACTTATGCTTAGCAAATTGTGCTTGAGTCCATCAACCAGTGCTACATTTTCAAATGAGACATTCACATTTGCTGCTTTGTCATAACCAAGAGTTAGTCCTTTGCTGTTATCACCAAATGATATTACTGGACCATCCTTTTCTTGGAATTCTGTGAGCAGAGCTTTGTTTCCTGTCATGTGTCTTGAACAACCACTGTCTAGAAACTAGATTTGACTGCTTTTGACCTTTCCTTACACACAAGAAAACATTTAAATTATTTTTGGTACCCAATTGGCTTTGAGTCCTCTAGGTTTAGTCACAGTAATAGGTAAAACAACTTTATCTTTATTTGTGACTTTTGGTTTTGGCAAATTTAAAACTTTCTTCTTTTTAGGAGCTTCAATATATGCTTTTGATTTCTCAACAGTTATCTTACCTTTATCCTTGGAGGAGCAAGCTTTAGTTGTTGGTAAATCATCAGCATATAAAATTGTGCCAGTCAAAATTTGTGGTTTTTCTTTGCATTTAAAGATAAATGGTTATTATTACCACAATTCCAGCACACTTTTCTAGGGGCTTCATGAATGGAAGAGTAATTACTAGTTTTATTAACACCTAGCTTACCATTTCTATTCTTTTTGCTTTCCCCTGACAGGCTTTTTTCCCTTGACGGACTACAACAGCCTGATGCACTCTTTCCCCCTGACGATTGTGTATCCACTGATGCACAGTCTAGTTCTTTCCTAACTGGAAGGTTGAGAGCTTTGGCAAGAGTAGGTTTCTCGCCTCTCCCACCACTAGTGGAAGCTTCACTCACTGGGAAAGCATTCCCTGATTCTACCTTTGTGTCTGCCTTAACAAACTTAATAGGTTGTATTGGCCTTTTTCCAAAGCTAGCTGCCATCTCAACCTCAATGGGAGGTTGCTGCACAAAAGTCTCTTCATAGCCTAAACCAGATTTTGGATCAGATTTTTGACTTTTTAAACGATGCTCCAGTTTCTTGCTAGACTCACTCCATCTCTTAATGACTTCCCTTTCTTGACTAAGAAGATTCGAGGTCCATTCCTTTCTTTTGAGAGTACAGTCAAGAAGATTTTTAGTCCTTGAGAGTTCTTTTTCAAGACTCTCAAGTCTGGAGTTTTCTGTTTTTAAAAGAGTGTTCCTAGCAGATAACTGTTCATTTATTTTCTGCACTCTCTCAGTTTCAGCTATAGCACTCCTTAAGGTGTCATAGAGATCTTTTATCTCACAAGCCATTTCCTTAACAGTTTTAACACAATCAGTTTTAGACATGTTAGAGGAAATTTTGAGGCTTACCTGCGAGCTGCTACTGTCAGTGGATGAGGCCATCAGGGTTAAGTTGACATACTCTTCATTTTCTTCTTCATCAGAGTCAGCCCAGTCCTTTCCCTCTGCAATGTATGCTTTTCCCTTCTTGTTGGCATTGAGAAGGTCAAAGTATTTCTTTTTGTAGTCCACAACAGCTTCTTTGTTTCTGGATTGACCATCTTTTGTGGCCTTGTGGCATTCATTTGCAAAGTGGCCCAGCTCATTGCATTTGTAGCACTTTATTCTTGATTTGTTAATAAATTTATTCGTGCTACTAGGTTTCCTTGCTGAAAATCTTTTAGATCCCGTAGGCTTTTGGAATTTCAGCTTGGAAAACCTTTTTGCAAGAAAGGCCATGGTTTCATCCAGCTCCTCCAACTCTTCCGGAGTATATTCTTCTTCCTTGGAGTCAACTTCTTTGTCCCCTTCTATGTCAGCATCTTCTAGTTGCTGCTTCATCAAGACACTTGGTCTTTCTTCTTGTTTGTCCTTCGTGGCAACCATCAGGGCTACAGATTTAAGCTTTCTGGCATCCCCTGACATTTCAAATCTTTGTTGAACCTCTAGTTCATATGTCTTGAGAGTACCATATAGCCTATCCAAGTCTAGAAGATTCATGTCCTTAGATTCCCTGATGGCTGTCGTCTTAGGATCCCATGATATGGGAAGGGCTCTCATGAACTTTCTGTTCACATCCTTGTTAGCATATGCCTTCCCATATAATCTCAGATCATTTACCAACTTGTTCAATCTGTCAAACATGTCAGTAAGTGTTTCACCATTTTTCATTGTGAACCACTCATACTGTTGTGTCAACAGCTGCAATTTATTTTCACTCACTTCCTCGGTATCATCACAAAGGATTTGTGTGGTATCCCATATAGATTTAGACGTTGTAAGATTCATGACACTATTTAGCATATCATCGTCTAATCCATTATATAGGATCCCAGTGACTTTAAGATCCTTTTTCACCTTTTTGCTTTCCTCTATCGTCATTTCGTCAGTTGTCTTTGGGACAAGCTTTTCAGGAATACTGACTCCATTAACGACTTCTATAGGAATGAGCTTCTTGGGAACGTGAGGTCATTCTTCTAGAATCTACAAATATTCATCATCAATAGCTCTTAAAAGAACTATCATTCTTTGTCTCCAGAAGAAGTATTTGCCCCTTTCCAACATGGGGACTTTACTATTTCCAGCTTTGTTGGCCATAGATAATGATCGTTTTTAGCAAGTGAAATCTGCTAACAGGCTCTAATACCAATTGTTAATACAATATAAGCTCAAGTATTTGTAGAATGAAGGAGATTTTACTTGCTCCTAAAACTTATAACCTTTTTATTTAAACTTAAAAGTGCTTACTGGAAACAGCTACAATGAACAGAAAAACTATAAGAAATGAACACACAGATTCAAGTTAAAATAGTTGTATTATAACTTGATGTTTTTCTAAAAATCTATAGAATCACAACTGTGATTTACAGCTACAAATTCTGTGAATAAATACACAGCTTCTCACACTCACTAGCTACGAAAACTTTTCTCTGAAAAAAATAAATCTCTCAAGAAATATATTACAGAGCTTCCTAGTGTTGTGTGCTTCTATATTTGTTTGATCTGTTGGATAGATATAATCCCCTTTGTTTTTTGTAATGAGAACTCATTTGCTTATATGTCGAACAGTGGTTGAAATCATGTGCTTGAGACGTGCTGTTTTTCTCAACTTAGCCGCAAGTATGTCACATCGAAGTCCCATGTGTCAGACTGCTGCATGCTTTGTTGATACTTTTTCTTCCCCTGATCTGTGTGCATTTAATGCAAAGAGTTCTCATTGGACCAAAACAAACTTCAAGAAATATCTTTCCAGTTGATATCTCTTACTTCTATAACACGTTACGTTGATTTCCGTGTAAGTACTGATGACAGGTGCATGCTATCATAACGATCCACTGACTACTAGCACTGATGGACTTTGATCAGTGCTTCTGGATCCCCTGATGCTTATTTACTGGATCAGGGCTTCAACCTTTACTTGAATTTCACTCAGTGCTTCTTGATCCTGATGGTTATGACTGACGGTATACACTGATGCCATGTTGGTCATTCCCCCTGACGGGTTACCCTGATGGGTTGGCCTGACACTGACATGTCCTGAAGTGTTTCCCTGACGGGTTGGTCTGCCTTCGTCATCTCCTGACAGGTTTCCCTTGATTGGTTCCCCCTGATGAGTTCCCCCTGATGGGTTTCCCTTGACGAGTTCTCCTGACGGTACTTAATCAACGTAAATTTGTTTAGAATATCTGATGTGCGGAATACTTTGACTGTTAACAAGTAACATCAGACATTCTTCTTCACTTTGTCAAAGGATGTTCCATTTTCTGACTTGCCTTGTGAAGTTATTGACCATCCACTGATGAATAAGTTTATCATCAGTGAATGCAAAACTTGTGCAGATCTTAAGGTTTATAAAATATCTCAAGTATTTATGATTGCACAATTTATTACATAATCATCATTATCATCATTTAACTCTAACATTTTATATTTTATATGTTATATGATATACTATAAATATAGCTATCACACACACACACACACACACACACACATATATATATATATATAATTATTATAATACAATATATTAAAAATTATAATAGTAAGTACATTAAAAATTTATAATAATGTATTAATTAATCACTATAATACATGGTATTAAAAATTAAAATAAATTGCAAAAATAGCTTATTCAATGGAACATAGCAAAATGGAATATTGGGTTGGCTGAAACAGTCAAACTATGTATCTGGTGGCATAATAATAATAGAAGAGTGTCTATACCCAACATACTGTCCAACTTAAACTAATTCCTTCTCACACATATCTCTCGTTTGTGGATATAAACCTCCCCAGCTCCCTCTCCCTCATTACATCTTTTACTAAATCTCGATTTCTTTGCTAGCAATTGTACCCTTTCTATGCAACTACTCTCTTATAAACACAAATCAATGCAATTTTGTCTTTTCACTCATTTGTTCAGCTCTTGAAAACTACTTCTTCTAGCTCTAACCATTCATTTATTTCCTGAAAATTAAGTGAGCAAGCTTACTAGCTAGTAGCTAGCTCTGGTTATATATTATACATATCGATCATACAACCATGATGCACAGCAAGATCTGTGTGTTAATTTTTGTCATCCTTTTTATTTGTGGATTTGCTGTAAATGGTTTGTCTTATAATGGTGATAAAGGAGAGATTGGAGTGTATGAGGTGAAGAGAGGAAATTTTACTGCCAAATTTACTAATTGGGGTGCTACCCTTATTTCCCTTCTTATTCCTGACAGATATGGTAAGTTCCTGCTAATGTATTCTAATTATTAATTAATCTATGCATAAAAGTATAAATGTTTCATATATATATTCTGAGATACTCGCAAAACTGTATTTAAAAATTGTGGTTTTAAAAATGTATGGATGAGTATATTTGAAGTAAATTTCTGAAGGGAAGCGCAAGTTTGCTGCACAAATTGTTGCTATGGATCATATTTATATGCCCGCAGTACGTACATATTATTGTGAGAGGGATACATAGAGAAAGAGGTCTAAGAATAAAGTTAATTGTTGGTGGTTGTTAAATTTCAGGAAATTTGGCAGATATTGTTCTTGGTTATCGGTCTGTTAAGGAGTATACGGTATGATTTCGTTATACTTTTCCAATTCAATTCATTTCGATATATTGAGTAGAATATTCTTCTTATTGTTCTTTCAAAATTTTCATTTGTCTTTGGATTGCCGGTCTTTCCTTTTTTTTTTTATTTTTTTTAAATCTTAATTTTAGTTATCTCTTTGTGAGACGGTCTTGACGGAGACATCTTATGTCGATGTAATTTAGTTTAGTCTTAGTTTAGTTCAGTTTTTAGTTTTAGTTGATGTGATTATTTCGAAGAGATTTTAATACTACTACTCATTTTCTTGTTTTTTCGTGTAAGAAAACTCCAAAATGTTGTGTGGTCTAATTTTTTCTTCTTTCTTCCAACACGAGAGCAAGGCCCAAGAAAGAAAGAGAGAAGAAATTAAAAAGTTACTCTCTTCGTTTTAAAATTAGAAATATATATTTTTTTAATTATTTCAATATTAGAGATATATTTTTAGTTTTAAATTATAAAAAATAATAGAATTCCTTAAATATCATTCTATAATTTCACTATTTCAATTAACTACACTACATCCACTACTTGGTGGTCTCTACTATAACTCTCGTTGGTATTAAATAATACTTTATCCGCTCCACTAAAAAAGTAACATTTAAATTTTTGACAACTATTAATTTTGCATATTTGATCAAGAACTAAGTGTACAAATAGTAAGTTTTTCTTATTAAATTTGTTATGAGTCTTTAAGTTATGACGAAATATATAAGTTTTTGATTGAAAGTTTTTTTAATTTATAACAAAATAACAAAAAAAAATTTCAAAAGTAACTCTTTTTTTGAACAATTTTTTTTCTTGAAATGTAACTCTTTTTTTGAACGAAAGAAGGGAGTATGATAATAGTAATATATTTAGAACATAAAAATTATTTTTGAAAATCGTTATTTTAAAAACGTATCTCTAATTTTAAAACAGAGAGATTACTATATTTATTTTAAAATTAGAGATATATTCTAATCCATAAAATAAGTTTGCGAAATACTCTTAAATATAAATTTCTGTATTGTGATATTATTATAAAATGAGATTCCCCTTTGGTACTCCCCAAAAATGAGATTTTTGTCCAATGAAATTATTATATTAAAAGTAAAATGTATACTGTACGAAATATTGATCTTGTAGAAGCCAATAGGAACCAACTTCCTTGTTAAAAAAATGACATAATACTATTATTGTGCACATGGGATAAAGGGAATGAAGTAATGCCAATCAAGAAGTTGTAGATGTCGAAATCTTATCCTTTTCATCCGTGACCAAAACGGCTAAAAGCATTAAAAGAACTCCTTCTAGTTGACTTATAAGTCCATTATTTACTTAAAATATTACGAATGGCTTTTTATTTATTATTTAAAAATCAACATGTAGCATTGTAAGTAGCTCATGTTCGAGGCACGTGCAATTGATGGAGCTGGTAGTGCTTATTATTTCTACTATATTTATTTACAATTTTTTGTGGAATTTAAAAGTCCATTTTGGCATCACGTCTTTTGAATTCAAACTTATTGATGTGAAGTTGATATTTTTATTATATTATTAACTAATTTTTAAGTGTTATAGCTTATATCGAAGCTGTTAGACAGCTAAGACAACCAACATGGTCAATTATTTTGAAGGAAAGAAACAAGTTGGCAAATAAAAGTATTCATATATATATATATATATATATATATATATATATATATATATATATATGCATGATGGTAATTAGCTATACTTAATTAATAACATGGATTCCTACTAAGCATTCTTTCGAATACATCCAAGAGTTTAACTCAAATTACCTATCAAATTTTGTCACGTTTTGTATTAAAATAATATCAGACACTTAGGTTGTGTTTGTTTAATTTTTAATACATCTTAATAAATTAAAAATCTTAATATGTTCAGATGTTGTATTGTTCAGTTCGTTTGTTTAACTTACCCGTTTGTTTAACTTATCACTAATTTTTTAATAGATTTACTTTTATTTGAATTCAATAAGCCAAAAAAATGAAGTTGAATGGATTAAAAGTAGATAAAATAATAAAATAAATTAATTCATATATTTAAGGTAAAATATTAAATAAATAATTAAATTTATATTCAAATTCAGACATAAATACTTAACTAATTCAGTAAATTCAGATTTGATAAATTTATTTAGATTCAGACACTTAATGAAATAAACACAACTTTCGAGCATCACAAACACTAAAACACATACTTTAAAAAAAAGAAAGAATTAGACATGATTTATGTCACAAAAAGGAAAAAAATAAAAAATAAATTTTACATCTCATCTTTATCCCAAAAATTATTATAAATAGAATATTTCAATTAATACAAGAGCGCGAAACCCATATAATAAAATGATTTCGTATTGTATATAATAATTTTAGGAGTATCGTAAAGATGTAGTAGGAATGCCGATACATACTCAAAAATAAAGTAGAGTTGATAGTTTATCTAGAATAGCTTTCTTTGTCTATTACCATAAAATTTTGCGAGCTTACACTTAAGATAATAAGCAGATTCATTATGAACTCTTTTTATTTTATGTTTTACATAAGAGATCACAACTTCTGTACACAAATACAGCAATAACAACTCTTTACGATGATACTTTTATGTAAAATTCAAACTTTTTTTAAATGTGAAAAAGTAGTTATGACCATCTTGACCAAAGGTTAAAATGCACATCAATGTCTTTTAAACAAGATATTCTAGTTGCTAACGCTCCTTTTCTCTTATTTTTTAAAATAGGATTATATTGTAAATGCATAATCTCATTTGGTGCAGAATGATACCAGCTATTTTGGTTCAATTGTTGGACGGGTCGCTAATCGGATTGGAGGAGCTCAGTTTTCCATTGATGGAATTCATTATAAACTTCAACCCAATGAGAAGAATAACATGCTTCATGGTACTTATACTGCCTCATTACAACTACTTTTTTGTTTGTTTTTTTTTTGCGGTAGATTTTAAATCCTAAATCTAGCGCAGAGTATATAAGTAATAATTTTGCATAAACTTAATATTTACATTTGTTGAAACTATTTTGCCAATGTGATTATGTAATTGCAGGTGGGAAAGTAGGATTCAGTGATGTAGTATGGAAGGTAACAAAGCATAAAAGCGACCGAATTAAATTCTTCTATCACAGCTTTGACGGTGAACAAGGTAATTTCTTATATACACATTCGATCAGCTCTTGATTTTTGTCCCCTTACACATAATAATAAACTTTTATAGTATTCATTTTCTTTAATAGGATTCCCAGGGGCACTTGATATTTCAGTATCTTATGCTATTGTTGCACCATATGTACTTAGCATAAAAATGAGAGCAAGATCTTTAAACAAGGCCACCCCAGTGAATCTAGCACAACACACTTACTGGAACATTGGAGGTCACAACAGTGGCGACATTTTATCCGAACAAATCCAGATATTCGGATCGCACTACACACCCACCGATGAAAATCTCATCCCCAGCGGAAAAATTGTATCCGTTAAGGGCACACCATACGATTTTCTTGAACCCCACATCATTGGAAGCAGGATCAACCAGCTGCTTCCACTTAAAGGCTATGACATGAATTATTGCCTCGACGGAGGCAAAAAAATGAGGCTGGCTGCTAGAGTTTATGACAAGAAATCTGGGAGAGTAATGGAGCTTGCTACAAATGTACAAGGATTACAGTTTTATACAGCTAATTATGTAGTTAATGTGACTGGTAAAGATGGATATGTTTATCAGCCTCATGCAGCATTGTGTTTGGAGAGTCAAGACTTTCCTGATTCAGTTAATCATCCTAATTTTCCTTCAGAGATTGTTAGACCTGGAAAGACTTACAAGCATAACATGGTGTTTACTTTTTCAACAATGTAGCACCAAAATTCTCATGTTTTGTCTTGGTTTCTGAAAAACAAAGTCTTGTTTTGACTTTTGAAATAATAAGATCATTGTGCAGATGACATTTTCGTAGTGTCTATTTTGTCAAGCTTTCACCTCCCCATCAAGTCAGCCTCGAATTGATGATTTGAGATCAATGAAGTTTTACAAAATTATGGATAATTTAATACTCCGTGTTAAGATGCAAGATCATGTTAGAGAGAGAGAGTTAGAGAGAAAGACTATTAAACTGTAGTTGCCATTTTCTGTCCGTCGGTGTGACAGACCAATTTAACAACTTTTGGCTGCCACTTCACAAAAGTAGTTAATGTATCATATTCCGGAAATTAAAGCTCATAGAAACTAAGTGCCAAATGAATCAACTAGCAGAATATATAGATGGGTAGGATCTAAAGAAGTCTAAATGCCTTCGGAGAGGAGCTAGTAAAATTCCTTGAGCTCTAATACTTAGCATAACATAATTGAAGAGAATCACAATGGTTAATTCCTTGATTTCTTTTTCAATAGTTCTGGTTGCCATTTTTACGTCAGCAAACATTTCGGACTCCAGAAATTCATTCCGATTCCTATCCTCAGAGGAGCAAGCTTTAGTTGGCAGTGGCTGGTGGCGGAAACAGAACACTTCAGGAAAACAATACTGTAGCTGGATAGGCATAAGTTGCAATCTGTCAAGAAGTATCACTCGGATAAACCTTGATTGGCATTTAGGAGGAGACTGTTAGGTCATTAATAATTATGAATCATATATTTATTCATAAAATAAAAGTAATGAATATGCATACCTGAATTGAGAGAAGTCATTGATGTTGACGTAATTTTCTATTGCCTCTCTCAATAATTAAGATGGAATAATATTTGGGTGTAAAAATATGAAACGGAACTAAACTCTACATCTATATATGTATAATAGCCTTTAGGGTTACAATTGTCCATCAAAATATATAACCCTAAGGCCCATTATGAGATATAATAATTGAGTATTAATTATTAACTTATGGGCCTAATATTACCAACCCATAAATTATTTATAAATTAATGATATAAGTAAATAACCCCATAAATAGTATAGGCCACATAATTTAGATTATTCTAACAGTCTCCCACTTGGCCGTAATGCTATTTACGTTTAAACATAATGTTTACATCTTAGTTTGGCCAAGTATTAATTTTATATCTACATCTTATTCAAATAAAAGCATTAAGGCAAACCAATATAATCAATTGTGTCATTATTAACACAAGACCCCTATTGATTATACGATTAACACTTTCAAAAGAACAAAAATTAACATTAGTCATAATGGTATGAATAGAATTCAATTAATGGTAATATATTAAAATTCATTCATATGGTCCACACAAAAAATGTTTGCTCAGAAATTCTCAAGGCGCGCAATGACGAGAATAACAAACTATAATCATAATGTGAAGTTCAAAATCTAATAATAAAAGAGCTCAAACTACTATTGTCTTGCATAAAAATAAAGTACTAATCAATTCTACTTACTAAACCCATGTTGGTAACATGTTCAACAAAACTTTTGGGTTGTGACCTTTAGTAAATAGATCCGCTAACATATCATGTGTATTGATATACTCAACGACAATACTTTAATATTCAACCTTCACTCTAACAAATAAGTACTTAGTGTCGAGATAAAGTTTGATGTCATTCTCTAGTATTGTTAGAAAAACTAACAGCTGAATTGTTGTCACAATAAAGTTTCAATGGCCTCAAAATAGAATTCATACCTTTAAGTCCAGAAATAAGATTTCTCAATAATATGAAATGACAAGTAGCGTGATAGCAAGCCAAATACTCAGACATCATAGTGAAAGTACTCGTTAACTCCAACTTGTGACTCATCCAAGAAATAGCACCTCCTGAAAGCATAAATATGTACCTTGATGTAGATTTCTTGTCGGCTTTACACTTACCAAAATTAGAATCAAAATAACCAACAACTTCAAGGTTATCTGTTTTTCTTATATGTGAGCATAAAATCTTTAGTGCCTTGCAAGTAGCGTAAAACTTTCTTAGCTGCTTTCCAGTGATCCATGCCTAGATTAGACTGATAACGTCCAAACATTCCAGTTATATACGCTATATCTGGGCGTGTGCATACTTGAGCATACATAAGGCTCCCAACTACTGATGCATATGGAATAAGATTCATTTCATCACGTTCCAGTTGATTTTTGGGGTATTGATATAAACCAAAATTATCACTCTTAACAACAGGGGCAACACTAGGAGAATAATTTTGTATCTTGTATTTAGTAAGAACTTTTATCAATATAAGCTCTTTGGGACAATCCTAATATCCCACGAGACCTATCTCAATGAATTTCAATGCCTAAAATATAAGAGGCATCACTAAGATCTTTCATATCAAAATTTGTCTATAGAAAATGTTTTGTCTCGTACAACATGTCAATGTTATTACTTGCTAATATGATATTATCAACGTACAAAACAAGTATAACAAATTTGTTCTCATTGATCTTTAAGTATAAGCATTGATCTACAACATTTTTCTGAAAATCAAATTTACCCATCACCTCATGAAACTTAAGGTACCATTATCGAGAAGCCTATTTTAACCCATATATGGATTTTTTTTTAACTTACATATCATATGTTCCTTGCTTTTAACCATAAACCCTTCTGGTTGTGTCATATAGACATTTTCATGCAAGTTACCATTAAGGAATGCAGTCTTAACATCCATCTGATGTAACTCTAAATCATAATGAGCTACTAAAGCCATAACTATCCTAAATGAATCTTTCCTTGATACTGGAGAAAAAGTTTCATTATAGTCCACACCTTCCTTCTGAGTGAAACCTTTTACAACCAATCGAGATTTGTATCTTTCAACGCTTCCTTTTGGATCTAATTTTGTTTTATAGACCCACTTGCAACCAATAGGTTTTACACCTTGCAGCAATTTTGCAAGTTCCCAAACATTAGTTTGCTCCATTGATTTCAACTCATCATTCATAGTTTCAAGTCATTTAGTTAAATAAGCACTAGTAATGGCTTCATTATAGGAAATGGAATCATCAACTTTACTTGAGTCATACCCAATTTCATTAAGATAGATTACAAAATCATCATAAACAATAGGCTTTTTGGGTCTTTCAGACCTTCGTAATGACTGCATGATTTCAGAATTATCATTAGTGGCATGGGGTTCATTGTCAGGTGGTGGTTCAGGAATTGCATGATTATCAACCATTTCATTAAGTGGTTGTTCTGCATCATCCTCTTCGATTATAGTATTAGGAATATAAGTATTGTATTCTTCAAGGTTAATTTTCCTTGGTTCACCACTCCCAATGAAATTGTCATTCTCTAGAAATTTTGCATGCCTAGTCTCAACAATTCTAGTAGTATGCAAGAGACGGTAAAATCGAAAACCTTTAGATATCTCTGGATATCCAATAAAATAACAACTATTGGTTTTAGGATCAAGTTTACTCATTTGAGGATTAAAAATCTTAGCTTCTGCAGGACAACCCCACACACGAAAGTATTTTAAACTAGGTTTCCTACTTGTCCAAATTTCATAAGGTGTTTTAGAGACAGACTTACTAGAAACCTGATTTAAAATATGAACAACTATTTTTAATGCCTCAATCCATAAAAATTCCGGTAAACTAGAGTTACACAACATACTCCGTACCATATTCATAAGGGTACGATTTCTTCTCTCAACTACACCATTTTGTTGTGATGTATTGGGCATCGAGTATTGAGTAACAATACCATTTTCTTCACAAAATAAGACAAAAGGACCTTTTATTTGTCCCAAATCAGAGTGCTTACCATAATCCGCCTCTATCTGATTTCACTATTTTAATTTTTTGCTCAAGTTAATTTTCAACCTCAACTTTAAAAACTTTAAACATATCAAGTGATTCAAATTTTTCTTTAATCAGGTATAGATAAGTGTACGTAGAATGATCATCGATAAAAGTAATGAAAGATTTATGTCCACCAATTCCAAAAGAATAAGGTCCACTTATATTAGTGTGAACTATTTCAAGAAGTACTTGACTCCTAGTGGCTCCCTTCTTATTTCCTTTCATAAATTTTCCTTTTATACATTCAATACAATGGTTTAAGTCAGAAAAATCAAGTGTATGAATTATTCCCTCATTTATAAGATGTTTCATTCTGTCTTTTGAAATATGGCCTAATCGTTGATGCCATAATCTGGAAGAATTTTCATTATCTTGTTTTATCTTGGTTCCACTAATTGGATTATTCTCATTCACATTCATCGTAATCAAAGATTCAGCAAAAACATTATCCAAAATTAACTTATAAAGTTTCCCCTCTAAAATACCAGAACCAACAACTTGAGAGTAACGATAAATAATAATTCTCTTATTTCCAAACATAATTGTAAAACCATCGTCGTCAAGTTTTGATACAGAAACCAAATTACGGGTTATACTTGGAACATAAAAAACATCGTTTAAATATAAGGTGAAACCACTCTCCAAAAGTAATGGAAGAGTTCCTACAACTTCAACTTGTACAATCTCTCCATTGCCATTTCTAATGGTTCTTTCCCCTTTTTGGAGTGTCTTCTTTGAAAGGAATTCCTGCAATGAATTAGTAATGTGAACCATGGAACCAGTGTCAACCCACCATGTATTAGAAGGAGCATCAATATGAAAAGATTCATAAATTACATAACAGGAGGACATACATTTCTTATCAAGCCATTCCCTAAATTTTGCACAGTCCTTTTGAAAATGCCCATAATTTTTACAGAAGCGACATTTAGGACCAACATTAGTGTTATTACCTGAATATCCAACCTTATTTGTATTCTTTTCCTTATCCTTAAAACATTTTCCATTCTTATGGAACTTCTTCTTATGGAATCCAGTAGTAGTCAAGTGAGCAACATCAAGTTTTTCAATTTTAAGCATTTCTTCTGCTTCGACACACATGACAATTATCTCACTCATCTTTCATTTTTCTTTATGCGTATTATAGTTGATCTTAAAAGGACCAAACGACGCAGGAAGAGATGTCATGATGAAGTGAACGAGAAAACCCTCAGAAATCTCCATGTCCATGCCCTTTAACTTAGAGGCCATGTTGCTCATCATCATAATATGCTCACGAACACCACAAACTCCATCATATTTGCTAGTGAGCATCTTCAAAATAAGAGTACTCGCATGAGCTTTTGAAGAACCCTTAAATTGTTCCTCAACAAAAGTTAAGAACTCTTTTGCATTTTTGGAGTCAGGAATGGCTCCTCGAATAGCAACCGAAATAGAGTTCTTCATAATCATAAGGGACATGCGATTAGATCGCTCCCACCATTCATAATCAGCCTTCTGCTCTGTAGTGCTAATGGTTGTGGTTGGAGCGGGGGGAATCTTAACACGTAATGCATAATCCAAATCCATAACACCGAGAACAACGTTTACTTGCTCTTTCCATGCAGAAAAATTAGTTCCGTTCAAAGGTTCAATTCCAGATGGATAATTATTGATAGTAACAGAATTCAATGTTGAAATATGATTAAAATTGTAAGAATGCTCGTGTAAAACTAAAGAAATACATGGTATAACAACAATTAAAAATAACCAACCATAGGACAAAAGTTAGTTACATAAATTTATTTAAAACACCCATGAAATAGATTTAATTAGAAATAGGTGTACATTATTAATCTTTCGTTGGTCCGATTAATAATATACTAATGATAACTCCTTAACATAATGCAAACATATTTATTCACGCATCACCAAACTTTGGGCAGAAACGAAATAAATATGCAAATAATGCAAAATTCTATTTAATAAATACAACTTTAATTTTTCATTGGGTCAAATTAAAATTGTCTTTTATTAAATATATGTCATGTAAATTTGTCTTATTTTAATTATCTCAATTAATAACCTTCCGTTGGGCCGATTATTAATCTTAATAATTTAAAAAAATAACAAATTATACAATTTAATATACTCAATGATATATCAGAACTTAATGATATATTAATTAATATTGAATATATTATTAAAAATTGTATAATTAAAATTAGTCCTATTTATTAAAATATATGTACTCATGTACTAATAATTAAACAGTATATTAGCGTGATATGTAAAATAGCACATGAACAAAATATATACTGAATTGAAACACATATAAACACGTTACTGTAATTAATCATTATAATTAATATATACAGAGGAGACCTTCAGAAGCATATGCCTTGTGAAGCATGGTCAAAAGCATATGCAGTAAAAATACCAAAACAAGGTCAAAAGCTTATGGGAGAGGTGAAGTATGGTCAGAAACATATGTACAGGTGAAACATGGTCAGAAAAATATGGGGCCGATTCTTTTATTGTAGTTAATATATATTCTACTTTATGAACAAATATAATTGTCTCGGATACCACATGTTAGGTCATTAATAATTATAGATCATATATTTATTCATAAAATAAGAGTAATGAATATGTGTACTTGAATTGAGAGAAGCCATTGATATTGATGTCGTACAAACTTTTGAGGGAAAAGATCTTCTATTGTCTCTCTCAATAATTAAGATGGAATAATATTTGGGTGTAAAAATATGAGAAGGTAACAAGGACCAAACCTTACCTCTATATATTTATAAAAGCTTTTAAGATTACAATTGTCCATCAAAATATATAACCCTAAGGCCCATTATGAGATATAATAATTAGATATTAATTATTATGAGATAAAATAATTGGGTATTCCCTTTGAAATATTAATCAATCTCAAGAATCTGGTTTATTTGATCCTTGGTGACAACAACTTTGTTGGATCAATCCCTTCATCTATGAAACTCTTAACTAATTTGCAAGTTCTGGACTTTGGTGGAAACAACTTAACAGGGTCAATGCCTTCGGCTTTTGAGAGTTTGATCTTGATGTATTTGATCTATATGGATCAAACACAGGTTGCGGAAAATAACTTTAGGATGATTATGTAAAGAATTTAATCACCGAGAATCAAAACTAAAGGATCAATCTATTTTGTTTGCTTAAAGAAATTAATCACCCGCAAGTTAATCAAACCTGGTTGTGAAAGTTTAAGAGAATTAACTACCAACTTTCAAGATAATCATAAGAATGAACTTACACAATTGTATCAATCAAGTCTGTCTGCACAACGTACATTACAAACAACTATTTATAAGCTAAGAAAAACCTAATCCTAATTGGAAAGAATATTACATTAGAAAGAAATCTAATTTAATAAGGAAAGATAACAAACCTATTATGAATAGGAAACAAATATGAAACAAACACGAAAAAAATAATAAAATACATAAAAATAAACTTTCCATAGCCGTCAGTGGATAATTTGTTGGGTTTCGTAGAATAAAACGCAGCGGAAACAAAACGAAACCCAAACTCGAGGATCTCTGCGAAACAATTTAATATAGATAGTTTAAGATTTTACCGATTAATTGTGCGAATCTGAAGTTTTGGTGAAGGTGTTGATCGTCTCCAAATCTTTAACGCAATCCAACAGAACTATGTCTCTACTGTATCCACACGAACACCCACGAACCGTCTCACGATTCGAACGAGAAGAGTTATAGTACTAGATGTACGATCTGTATCTCTCTTTTCTCTCTATATCTCTGAACTCTAGTTTCTCTCTTATGAGCAACTAGGGTTCTTAGAATACGTGAAAACGTTGGTTTTTTGAGAGAATAGCTGATATATCATATATATAGTCTTTCATAGAGTAATTCCAAAACCTAATCTAATTAGGAGACTTAAAATCCGAATTTTATATTTATTAGATATATATATTTAATCAAGTCTCAGATCTTATGCTGGGAGTTGTTGTGCTCAGATCTTATGGATCAAAAATCAACTCCTAGATTATGGTATGACACTAAAAAAAATTCCTATTTAAATCATATTATAAAATTAGAAACAGTGAGCGACATCTAGTAATACATCACTGTTACCCAAGTAATAATAAAGTCATAGATTCGACGTTACCTTTCGTGACCAATGTTTCAATGTAACTTAATCCTTTTAACCATGATATCTAAGATTAAATTCCAGGCATGGATGTGTTATCCTCTTCATAATTTAATCTTAGTTTTCTTGATCAATGAGTAAACTATATGAAACAAATCTCTATTTGAGCATGGCCATGCAATTTATAGTTTCACTCAATCAAGAGGCCTATAGATATCACCCCTAATTTATAGGAGGGTTAAATTCCATCTACATCGTTCTCATTTCTCACATAACTCATTATGCATCCAACAATCACCTTTATCGTCCACCCAGTTAAAGGTGACTTTTGATAATGTCAAAACGCATAACTCCTTATGTAGAAATGTCATGACTTCAGGTCAAAGGACCATTGCATCATTGTCACTATGAGAATTACTTATGACACATAGCATAATGCTCCATGTAGAATTCTCATGGTGGGTCTGTCCAGTACTATGTTCTCTAACATGTACCTATGTATCAACTTAATATATCTCGTATATATTTATGACCAATGAGATATGGTCATCAGTTAATCACATACTAGTCTCAATGTATTATTGTTGTCCCGCTGACAATGATACTCGACTAGGGACATTTAAGAATAATGATACATTACATACTTATATGATCTCATATTCAAGTCACATACTTGAATCCATATAATTAGTATCATTCTTCTAAGGACATTTATTATGTTAACATTTATATAACGCAGTCAATAAAACATAATAAAAGAGATTATCATCTAACCAAAAACATATCATAAATATAGTGTCACAATCATTACATAATTGGCCACTAGGGCATACACTCTAACAATCTCCCACTTGCACTAGAGCCAATCACTCATGTATCTAATACCAATAGCAATAGTGTGACCTTCGTGCTTCTACTGCGACAAAGCCTTAATCAGTGGGTCTGCAACATTTTCTTCTGTCGGTATTCTGCAAATATGTACATCACCTCTCTCGATAATTTCTCTAATGAGATGAAAATGCCTAAGTATATGCTTGGATCGTTGGTGAGATCTAGGTTCCTTCGATTGTGCAATGGCACCATTGTTATCACAGTAGAGGTCTACTAGATCAACAATAGAAGGAACAACACCAAGTTCAGTAATGAACTTCTTTATCCATACAGCCTCCTTTGCTGCATTGGAAGCATCAATATACTCAGCCTTTGTTGTAGAATCGGCAACTGTCTCTTGCTTTGAACTCTTCCAGCTCACTGCTCCACCATTAAGGCAAAACACGTAGCCTGACTGTAACTTATAGTCATCGTTGTCAGTTTGGAAACTAGCATCAATGTAACCCTTTACTGCCAGTTCCTCTTCACCTCCATATATCAAGAATGCATCCTTAGTCCTTTTGAGGTATTTTAGGATATTTTTGACTGTTGTCCAGTGACCTTCACCTGGATTTGACTGGTATCTGCTCTTCATGCTCAAAGCATACGAAACATCAGGACGCGTACATAACATTGCGTATATGATAGATCCAATTGCCGAAGTATAAGGAATCTTATTCATGCGATCCTTATCATCTTGTGATTTAGGACATTGAGCTTTAGAGAGCGTTACTCCATGCGACATGGGTATGTAACCTCTCTTAGCATCTTGCATGCTGAACCGTTTCAACACTTTATCAATGTATGTACTTTGACTTAAGCCAAGCATCTTTCTCGATCTATCTCGATAGATCTTGATACCTAGAATATAAGTTGCTTCACCCAAGTCTTTCATGGAGAAACATTTTCCCAACCATGTCTTGACTGCTTGTAAGGAAGGAATGTCATTCCCTATAAGTAATATGTCATCGACATATAATACTAGGAATACAATATGGCTCCCACTAAACCTTTTGTAAACACAAGGTTCATCTTCATTCTTGATAAAGCCAAACTCTTTGATTGCTTCATCAAAACGAAGATTCCAGCTCCGAGATGCTTGCTTTAATCCATAAATGGATCTTTGTAACTTACATACCTTTCTAGCATCCTTTGGAGTGACAAAACCCTCGGGTTGTGTCATATACACATCCTCAAGCAGATTTCCATTAAGGAAAGCTGTTTTGAAATCCATCTGCCAGATTTCATAGTCATGAAAAGCTGCAATAGCAAGTAAGATCCTGATGGATTTAACCATGGCTACTGGAGAAAAAGTCTCATCATAGTCAACACCTTGAACTTGTTTGAAACCTTTTGCTACCAATCGCCCTTTATAGGTTTGTACATTACCATCCATGTCAGTTTTCTTCTTGAAAACCCACTTGCACCCAATTGGTTTTACCCCTTTAGGTGGGTCAACCAAAGTCCACACTTGGTTGGCATATATGGAGTCCATCTCAGATTTCATGGCTTCAAGCCATTTCTCAGACTGAGGTCCGTTCATAGCTTCTTGATAGGAAGTAGGCTCATCATCATCTATGAGCATTACTTTGCCACTTTGAGTGATAAGATATCCATAATATCTTTTAGGCTCATAGCGTGTCCTACCAGATCTACAAGGAGCTTGTGTTACTTGAGCAGGTTCAGTTTCCACAACAATTTGTGGCTCCTGCTCATGTTCCATCTCAGGTTCATTGGTATTTTGTGGTTCTCGAATTTCTTCGAGTTCTACATGCCTCCCACTGTTTTCTTTAGAGAAAAATTCTCTCTCTAGGAAAACTCCAGTGCGAGCAACAAACACTTTGTTCTCCGAAGGTTTGTAAAAATAATACCCTTTTGTTTCTTTAGGGTATCCCACAAAATTACACTTATCTGATTTAGGTCCGAGCTTGTCGGAAGCTAGACGCTTTACATACGCTTCGCATCCCCAAATCTTCATAAAAGACATACTAGGACGTTTCCCAGTCCACATCACATATGGAGTCTTTTGAACCGTTTTTGTAGGAACACGGTTAAGTATAAAAGCAGCAGTTTCTAGGGCGTGACCCCAGAAACTTATTGGAAGATCTGCATGACTCATCATGGATTGTACCATGTCTAACAAGGTACGATTCCTCCTTTCAGACACACCATTCCATTGTGGTGTTCCTAGTGGAGTGAGTTGTGATATAATACCGCACTCTTTAAGAAGATTATCAAATTCCTGGCTCAAGTATTCACCACCTCGATCTGATCGGATAGCTTTTATACTTTTGCCAAATTGGTTTTGTACTTCATTCTTGAATTCTTTGAACTTTTCAAAAGATTCGGATTTGTGTTTCATAAGATACACATATCCATATCTACTAAAATCATCAGTAAATGTAATAAAGTAGCAAAATCCAGATCTAGCTAGTGAACTCATGGGTCCACATACATCAGTATGTATGAGGCCCAATACATCGCTGGCCCGTTCACTATGTCCAGTGAAATGTGCTTTAGTCATTTTTCCCAACAAACAAGACTCGCATACATCATATGATTCAAAATCAAATGAGTCCAAATACCCATTTTTATGGAGTTTGGATATGCGTTTCTCACTGATGTGGCCTAAACGACAATGCCAGAGATAGGTCGGATTAGAATCTTTTGATTTTAGCCGTTTAGTATTTATATTATAGATGGGCATTTGTAAATCAAGAACATAAAGACCATTAAACAATTGTGCTACTCCATAACACATCTCATTTAAGTAAAATGAACAACTGTTGTTCTTTATTATAAATGAAAAACCTTTCTTGTCCAAACAAGAAACAGAAATAATATTCCTGCTTATAGCAGGCACATAATAACAGTCTTCAAGTTCTAATACTAGCCCAGTGGGCAAAGACAAATGGTAAGTTCCTACAGCTAATGCAGCAACTCTTGCTCCATTTCCAACGCGTAGGTCCACCTCGCCTTTAGCCAATGGTCTACTCCTTCGCAGTTCCTGCACATTCACACAAATGTGAGAACCACATCCAGTATCAAATACCCAAGATGTAGAAGTAGATAAATTGACTTCTATAACATATATACCTGAATCGGAAGTCCTACTTCCTTTCTTCTTCTTTAGATCTTCCAGGTAAGCATGACAATTCCTTTTCCAGTGTCCAGGCTTTCCACAGAAGTGACAATTACCTTCTTTAGCTATCCCACCTCTAGGCTTCAAAGCCTTATTGGATTTGGATTTGGCAACAAATTTAGATCCCATCTTCTTCTTTTTGCCCTTTCCATTTCCTTTGGCATTTCCCTTTTTTACCATCAAAATGGAAGAGGGTCCTGCCTTTTTCATGTTGTTTTCAGCAGTTCTCAACATACTCAACAACTCAGTAAGTGGTTTCTCAATCTCGTTCATGAGGTCATTCATGACAAATTGAGAATAGCTATTGTTCAGAGATTGTAAAACAAGATCATTTTGAGCCTCCTGAGTAAGTGGAAAGCCCAACCTATCTAGGTACTCAATATACCCAATCATCTTCAGAACATGTGGACCGACTGGATCACGTTCACCCTGCTTACAATGATACAATGCTTTGCTCGTATCATACCTCTCCTGCCGAGCATGCCCCTCGAACAACTTCTTAAGATGTTCAATCATGTCATAAGCATCCATCAACTCATGTTGCTTCTGAAGCTCAGGGTTCATGGTTGCTAACATAAGGCAGCTCATATCCAGAGCATCATCTTGATGCTTCTTGTAAGCATTCTGCTCTGTTCGTGGTGCAGTGGTAGCTGGTGCAGCAGGAATTGGTCCATCCAGGACATAGAGCTTGCGCTCCTGCTTGAGGACAATCCTCAAATTCCTATGCCAGTCTAGGAAATTAATCTCATTCAGTTTTTCCTTCTCAAGGACTAATCACAGTGAAAGGCTACTATTGTTGTTGTTTGCCATTAATATCTACAATTCATAAATGCAAAATAAATAAGTAAATTTGCAGAAATTTTAATGTTATGTTTTTGATAATGGCACATTCAAAATATACCTCCCACTATTTTATTCAAATTAATAGCCCTCACCATTAATTCGGAATTATTTCTTTTAAATACTTCTAGTGAGCCAAGATCCATATTTCATTATGCCCTAAGTTAGCTTTGGCTAATCACTCAAAACATAATTATTTAGGTAGACAACACTTTGTCAATTATATCATATTTAACTCTTGGATAATTTGTCGAACAACATTTGTTCAAGCTCAACTAGCGAACTTATACAAACTCTATGCCTCTAAACCCACAATCCTATTGTGATAGCCTAGTTAAGTCAAGCCCAATTTTAACAATTTGGATATCACAATTATCCTATCGCACCATGCCAAGATAAATGGGGTACTTTGTTTTGGCAAACCTACATCCATCGATCAAGGCCTTAATGAGTGTTAATCATTGGAAGGCATCTGTTTTAGACTTAATGATTTTATGAGGGATTTTATTAATTAAATTAGATCTCACCAACTATAACTTTTAAGCATGCACATTTATTCATTATATCATATATAAGCATAAATAAAGTGCAGAATTAAATGTGACACAGTTATAGCCAAATCCTATGCCAATCTTTCCAAGCTAATGAAAAGATTGATGGTCAGTTTAGTGTGGTAATTGATCTTCAAACTTGGCAGCTTTCTTGAAACTCCGTTTGCATGCATCCTTTTCATATCTACATTTTCTGCTGGTCATCTTTATAGATTACTTAATAAAGAAACCTATACTAAAATATTCTATGTTGTACATTACATTATAGAAAGAAACCTCGAGTTACATTCAAGGGGAGTAAAATGAGAAGAGAATATTACATCCAGATATAAGAGAAGGCACGACATGCAAGCCGTATTTCAAAACCAAAACCACTAACCTATGGGTCGTAAGGTCATAACTGTGCACCATGCATATCATTATAAGCACATAATAACATGATTTAAACAATTAAAATAATTAAATATATATATATATATATATATATATATATATATATATATACTTAATTAATTTTTTAAATCATTAAACCATATTTGGGAACACGACAATCGTGCACTACAGCGGGGGTCAAGGGGGCACCCCCCCCCCCTTGCCGGGGTCCTAGGGGTCGGGAGGCCCCTAGCGGGGTCCAAAGGGCATGGCCCCTGGCAGTGGTCTCGCTGACCGATCAGCAAGCTGGGGTCTAAGGGGGCAACGCCCCCTGGAAAAATTTTTTACAAGTCACAATCTATATTGTGCAATTTTTCTGTATCGGAGACTAAGCTCAAATTAAGCCTATTGGAGACTAATCCCATTAGCTCGTCAGAGACTAATTATTAAGCCTGTCGGAGACTAAAGATGACGTCATCAGAGACTAACATTTAGCATGTCGTGGACTAAAGATGACATCATTAGAGACTAACATTAAGCCTGTCGGGGACTAAAGATGACGTCATCAGAGACTAACATTTAGTCTGTCGGAGACTAATGCTGACGTCACCAGAGACTAACATTTAGCCTGTCGGAGACTAATGCTGACGTCACCAGAGACTAACATTTAGCCTGTCGGAGACTAATGCTGATATCACCAGAGACTCTAACATAATTATCCCCTGACGGGTCGAATGGCTGTCGAAGGATAATTATCCCTTGATGGCCTAAACAGTCATTAGTGGATAATTATCTACTGATGGGTTACTTGATCCCCTGAAGATGACATCATACCATCCCCTGATTATCTTCCGATGACATCATCCCCTGGCCGTCAGTAGATAATTATCTCCTGACGGATCAAATGGCTGTCGGAGGATAATTATCCCCTGATGGCCTAAACATTCATCAGTGGATAATTATTCACCGATGGGTTACTCGATCCCCTGACGATGACTCATATCATCCCCTGATTATCTTCCGATGACATCATTCCCTGGCCGTCTGTAAATAATTATCCCCTGACAGGTCGAATGACTGTCGGAGGATAATTATCCCCCTGATGGCCTAAACAGTCATCACTGGATAATTATCCACCGATGGGTTACTCCATCCCCTGATGATGATGTTATACCATCCCCTAATTATCTTCTGATGACATCATCCCCTGACGTGCATGTGAACATCCTTGATGTTATGCTCAACATCCCCTGACGCTAGTTCTGGGCATCCCCTGATCTATTCCTCGGCATCCCCCATGGCACCCCCTGATGCTCACCAGTGCCCACGACACCTTTATTCCAATAACCTTACTAAAAATATAAAAGTAGAAATCAACTAATTACAAGTTAATTACCTCCACTTAATATAATGGATCAGAACTTGACAATGCTAGACTTTAGAATAAATCAACTCACTGGATTTATACCCTCAGGTTTAGGGAAACTGTCTGGTCTGAGCTATCTAGACCTTTCTTCCAACAAACTTGATGGCATAGTTCCTTGAGAACTAGGAGGTCTTAAAAACCTTGTAAAATTAAACCTTAGTCGTAACGAACTTCAAGGTTTAATCCCATCAATTGGTTGCTTAAGCAATCTCATATCACCAGATCTTGGTTGGAACCGGATAAACGGATCAATTCCTTTAACAATTATGAACTTGACAAATTTGGATTATTTGAATCTTGCACATAACAACCTTGTTGGTTTAATACCTTCCTCTTTTGGTAACTTGAGTGGTCTGTCCTATCTTGACCTATCGAGGAATCAGATAAATGGTTTCATACCTAAAGAGCTTGGCAAACTCTTCAGACTTTCTTTTCTTGATTTTCACTCAAATCTTCTTCTAGGAGCCATACCAGTTGTCAAGAACTGCTCTGATCTTTTGCATCTAGACCTCTCCGAATATTTGATGAGTGAACGCATCCCAAAAGAACTTGGAAATTGCAGCTCTTTAAAGTAACTCAATTTAGGTAAATAACCATTTGGATGGAAGCATACCTACTGAACTCGCACTTTTGTCGAATTTTCTCTACTTGAATCTTCCCCATAATAACCTTTCTGGCATAGTCCCCACTTGTCTCTGCAAATCGTGTCAATTTTCTTCGATTAGCTTGTCAAGTAACTCCCTCAAGGAGAAATTGTCTTGTCCCAAGGTATCTAAAAACATTACCAGCAATGATAACAACAATGATGACAAGAAAATCCTGGTCATTCTCTGTGTTTCTATTCCAACCTCCATTTTCCTTGTGTTCTTGTTTCGCATTACACTCAGTAATCTGCTGCGTACGTTTATTCCCGAAAAAAGTGAGAATGAAGTAACAAAGAATGGAGATCTTTGTTCAATATGGAATTATGATGGAACTATAGCATATGAAGACATTATAAAAGCAACAAACAACTTTGACATCAGAAACTGCATTGGAAGGGGCAGCTATGAGATTGTTTACGGAGCAAGACTTCCAAGCGGCAAAGTGGTTGCTGTCAAAAAACTTGACCAGTTGGAAGCTGAGGAGCCAGCTTTCGACAAGAGCTTTAGGAACGAAACATAAGTCTTTATCAAATATAAGGCATAGAAACATCGTTAAGCTCTACGGATTTTGTTTACACAACAGGTGTCTGTTTTTTATTTACGAGTACATGGAAAGGGGAAGCCTATTTTGTATGCTTAGGAATGATATTGAAGCGGTTCGCTTGGGTTGGAGTAGAAGGATCAAGATTGTTTAAAGTATAGCACATGCTTTATCGTACATGCATCACGACTGCAACCCAGCAATTGTTCACCGAGACATATCAAGCAACAACATATTATTGAACTCCAAATTGCAAGCTTTTCTAGCCGACTTTGGTGCAGCAAGATTGCTATACCCGGACTCATGCAATTACACTGCAGTTGCAGGCACATACGGATATGTTGCTCCAGGTGAACTCTTTTTCTGTCTCCAAAAGTTGTTTTCTATATCAGTCTTTGATTCTTGGACATCTTTCATTATGCAGAACTAGCCTACACAATGGTTGCCACTGAAAAATGTGACATATATAGTTGTGGTGATGGAGACAATGATGGGAAGACATCCGGGAGAGCTACTCTATCATTTTTGTCTTTTCAATCCGCCCACGATATAATGTCAAATGGCGTGTTAGATTCGCGGCTGTTGCATCCAACTGATATGGTGGTTCAACGCGATATTGTTCTGACCATTGAGTTGGCACTTGCATGTCTAAGTTCTGATCCCAAATCACGGCCAACTATGCAATCTGTCTCTGGGGTTTCTATCTTCCAGCAGAACCTTTTCATGAATTGCTTCACGTCAATTTTCACCAGTTAGTTTTGATACATCGACAAAAATCAACTTCTATTTGTAATTAGACGAGGACTGGGACCATTCAGCCCAAAAATGAAAATAAAGCACTTCAAAATTAACAATTACCACTGATGTAGTCATTAATATTATACAATCATTAGTACATGCAAGAGCGCAAAAGGTAATAGCATTTTAATGTAACGTCTGCTGCATGGTTGCATTAGAACATTAACATTTAGCTATCCTGGATAATTTCAACTCTTTCAGATATCAGCTAAAGATGTAGAATCCATCATATATGATGTATCCTAAATTATCCAAGTAACCTAAACCTCAAAATACTATTGAAAATAAAAATAGCAAAGGATAATCATCCAACAGGAATTCATCTTTCAACAGCCACATTGAAAACATATGGTTCACAAGTACATGCATCACCATAATTTCGCACTCAAATTGAGTTTACTTCAATTTTTTCCCCCCTTTTTATGGGCAATATCCAATCAAAACTTTCAAGTTCAGAAGCTATCCAACATTAATGATAAGGCCTAAACTTACAAGGCTTTTGTGAACAGATATCTCCAAGCTGACCATGTAAACCTTTTCATCATCCAGAAGAAATCAAACAAAAAACAGCTTTGAGAGTAACATTTGCATCTCTTGGCTTCTCAAGGATACAAGGAATGACAGAAGTTGGATAAAACCGAAGCTTCACTGGATTTTCACTAATGCTCTCTTTTAGTAACTTAAACAGCCAATAAGGATAAACTTGAAACTCATTGTTCTGATAACCTAATAGGTTTTGGTGAGCGAAGAGAATAGTTTGGGTGATATGGAGAGGGACTCTGCCCATTTGTCATGGAGAAACTCCTGGTAGGTTGCCCGTTCTTTTTCTGCAACCCTGCATGGGATCGAATGCCATTTCTAGCGCTCAGGTGGAAACCAGCCCATTCAGCCTGCATGGCCTGGAAGAAGGATGATGAACTTGCCATATCCTTTAGATTGGGTAGAGGCTTCAGAAGTCGGACAACTTCACTCATCAAAGGTCTTGCCTTTGGATCACGATTGAGGCAATGTGCAGCTAATTGAACAGTCCTCTGGGCACCTTTGATTGAGAAGCAACCTTCAAGACGAGGATCTACAAGTCGATAGAATCTTCGTCTATCTACTAGGTATGGTCTTGCCCACTCTACTAAGTTATGCTCCCCATTTGATCGACTTTTGTCCATGGATCTCCGGCCACTCACCAGTTCAAGTAAAACGACCCCAAAGCTGTAGACATCACTCTTTGAAGTCAGATGACCTGACACAAAATGGCTAACATCAGAGATAGATCACTCAAAAGGCTTAAATGAATATTAATGGGGCATCCAAGATTCTGAACATAAATAGCGCCAGGTAACAATTTTGGTCGGGCAAATCAAGGAAAAGGTTGAGAACTACACATGATAACTTTACTTGGGCATTTCAATACCTCTACACAGTTCCTAATGAAGATATCCGTGTGTCAAATTAACATAATATCTGCTCTCCAGTAAAAGGAAGTGATTCAATGAGAACTAGACTTTGTGAAGTACTGTCAGGTTCAGAGCCAAGTCAATATGCAGGGGTAGGATTCCGGATAGACCTCATGTGGTTATCAAAATTTTACACTGACATTCGATTATGATAAAGCAATTTTACTCCCTTGCAAACAAATTCTTCTATTCACAAGTCTTAATATATTTCATGCAAATTAAGAAATCACATAGATGCTGAAAACTTGAAAAATATGTTTCAATTTCCTATTTAAGTCTTAGATATATCATGCTCTTTGCTCGTTCAGTGGGCCTAAAGAAAATCTTTTTAAAATAAAAACATCAGCTTCCAATTTCAACACGAGATTAGCCATGATCTTCTTACAGAATTTATAAGTTTTTAGAGAATGACTTGTACTTTGAATGTAACATTCATGGTTAAATGGTGGAAGTATAAAACAAGTTCCAAAGCTTTGTGGCCGGTGAGGACATATTGAAAAAGAAATTATACGTGAAATTCCTCTTTTTAGTTAATATAACTGTTCAGTGATATTGATCAATTGTAGGTAGATAGACAAATAGCTCACATATAATAGAACACTCGTGTTTTTGAGAGAGAGAGAATTTTTTTTTTTTTCCCCCCTTCAAGTTGAGGAGCAGATCTAATTTAAACAAGGAAGCACGCAATTTATATTTAATGTAAAAACAATCATGAAGCCAGATCATCTTGAATCTAGGAAAGCAAAGGACAAGCTTAAGTCAACAGCAGGAAAGCTATATGCAATATTTGCACCCTAAAGAAAAGGTAAGGAAGAAAAGAGACAGTTTGTCAGCTCACAGCTCACCTGTCATGACATATTCTGGTGCTGCATAGCCGTATGTTCCCATCACTCGCGTGGATACATGGGTCTTGTCACCATCTGGACCATCTTTGGCAAGTCCAAAGTCAGAAAGTTTGGCATTGTATTCCTGTCATGACAATTTTGGATTAGCAATTAGATTAGAAGAACAAACTTAAGCATCAAGAAGAACAATGTGTCTGGGTCACATACTGAATCCAAAAGGATATTCGATGTTTTAAAGTCTCGATATATAACTGGCCGTTCAGCTTCCTCATGAAGGAAAGCAAGGCCTGTTGCTGCACCAAGGGCAATTTTCATCCTTACACTCCAAGGAAGAGGCAAAGCTCCTGCCATGTAGCACATGTTTGTTACCTCGAAAATTTGAAATAGGCAAAGCTGCTGCCATAAGCCCCTTATACTGCAAGGTAAAAATAGGAGGACTCCACACCCTCTAATACATTTACAATTCATGCACTGTCATATTTTTGCATGCTCAAATTATCCACACAATTAGATTTTCTCCAGAGGTCCACACAAAGGATATTCCGATACTTATACACTGACCCAACACAGAGAACACTTTGAAACCATCGATGTAGACTTACATTACCTTTCACCCAGAATGACATAACTTTTTTAGGATAAAGCAAAACAACATAAGCAATCTAATAACCTAAAGGTCGCTAGCTAAACTAATAAACACTCCAAGAACCAAAATCACGTATGTACACCTTGTGAAAGAAGATATAGCCAATTTTACATCAAGTCCCAGGGCTTTAATTATTTAAACTTACTCAAAATGCAATTAATTGCCAAAAGAAAAAGTTCATCAATATGGTGTCAATTCTAGAAGCTGATGGAAGAAACAAGAAAGAACCTAACCTGATAAATGTGCATAGAACTGTCTTCACATTTTTATCCCTTTATTTCTTACATCCTAAAAAAATTATTCTGACCAAAAGAGATTCTTCATTTGTTATTTATTAGGAGTGACACTTTGTCAATAAAAAGGTCAGACTTGTGCTTTTTGGATGACAATAGTTTTCAAAAAAGATAACTAATTCATTGAGAACTACATACTTCTGAAAAGGTGATTCTCCAAGCTTCCTCGAGGCATAAACTCGTACACAAGGAGCCTCTTATCATCTTCAATGCAGTAGCCAATCAACTTCACCAAGTTAGGATGAAGAAGGTCACCAAGAAAAATTACTTCAGCCTGACAAATAGGATAATCAATGTAAGGAGGTGAATGAAAAGGACCAAAGAAAAAAAAATAGCTGATAAATAGCAGAGGAATAATTGGAGAGATTCCATACAAGCCACTCTTTGTGACCCTGAAGTCCATCATGATTCAGGGTTTTTACAGCAACACTAAGACCTGTACCAGGTTTTACTGGTGTAATTCCATTTTCATTGATCCAGCCCTTGAACACACAGCCAAAACCACCCTCACCAAGTAGACTCTCAGGTCTAAAATTCCTTGTAGCCCACTTCAGTTCATTGAAAGCAAACTTACGAAGTTGAGAAGAAATCTTCAATTCATCACTTATGTTGGGAGTAATCTTCAGGTCATTACTTTTCTTAGGAGTGGAAGAACTACTTTCGCAGTTGCTAGTTGTCGACGATGACACAACTGGAACGACTGGTTGGTCTGTACTTGTATCATCTGTAGAGTTGCTTTCCGCTATTGTACAAAACCAAATAAGTAAGGCAAAAGTAACTGGAATATGGATTTCCTTCAATTAATTGGGCACAGAGATGTCTAGCATCTGTGTTCAACACATCATAATAAATGCTAGCATATCCAAGATACTTGTAGAAATCAAGTACAAATTTATGCATCTCTTAAACCCTCCAATTTAAGCCTACCCTTTATTGTTTCCATATCACAATTGTTCTGGTTGTTCCGGTTTCTGGATTAGTAGGAGTATCTAATAATTCTTATAATGACTCGAAAACTTTTGACTGAATATGATTTAGAGAAGAGAAAGGATTGAGTTGATTGTGGTTGCAGCACTTAAAAGCCTATTAAGATCTATACAACATATATACCATTTTAGAATTGACGTAACCTGCTCACTACTATCATTTTTTCTATACATGTCAACACTAATGTGATACAGTTCTTTGACAATATTTATTGATTGACTTCCAAAAACTCTCATAAATCATATAAACACAACTAAATCCAATTGTTTCTTATCTTGCAACACATATATCTAATATCTTGCAACTTTGATTTTAACCAAAATGAGCATGTTACCTCCTAGTTGTTCGAGACTACCTTCATCATAGCATGGCTGACCTAATAGACCTTGTATGAAGCATCCCTCTTAGATGCTGATTACCAAAGAAAAAGATAACTGCACTATGGACTTGTCCAGAAAGATAAAAACTGAGTTGTTGTTAATCTGTTAAAGTAACTTCTTAATCTAACAGATAAAAGCATTTCCTATATCCTCATCCCTCGTTCATAAAAGACGGGAAAAAAAAGGAAGAGACACCTAGGCAACTCTTTATGTAGTAAAGTTCTATATATTCTGTCCCATATTGACCGAACTCATTCAAAATGCTTTTGAAGTTGGGAAGAGGGGATTAACTGCTACTTTTTTTTTTTTTTATAACTATGAGGAAATTGATTTCGGTTTGGTGAAAACTGTGAGTATGATTGCAAGGGTGCCATTGAGAAAAATCCTGAAATAAAGAATTTATGACCCAGAAAAAGAAAAACAAATACTCCACCCCACACAGCCTAATTGGGCATAGGTCTGACCTGATTCTGTCTAATCTTATTTTCTTTGCCCTTAAAAGATTCCCTCTTTTTTTCCCTTTTTTTTTTGTTGCCGCCTAGGCCGTTTCTGAACAATAAATTGAATAAATAATTCTAGAATAGGTTCTATGTACTTGTGATTCAGAATATTTTCTTATGGAAAAACTATGTACATGAATGCCATAAATTAGCATAAAGGTTTCGACTTTATCATTTAT
>CM025785.1:28546030-28649550 GCA_014636745.2 Centella asiatica | reverse complement strand
AAAACATTTAAATTGTTTTTGGTACCCAATTTGTTTTGGGTACCAAAAACAATTTAAATGTTTTCTTATGTGCAGGGAAAGATCAAAAGCAGTCAAATCTGGTTTCTAGATAGTGGCTGCTCAAGGCATATGACAGGAAACAAAACCCTATTCACAGAATTTCAAGAAAAGGCTGGTCCAGTAATTTCATTTGGTGATAACAGCAAAGGACTAACTCTTGGTTATGGCAAAGCAGCAAGTGGGAATGTCTTATTTGAAAATGTAGCACTGGTTAATGGGCTTAAGCACAATTTGCTAAGCATAAGTCAACTAAGTGACAAAGGATTCATCACTTCATTTAAAGGATATCAGTGCCTAATCTCAAATGAAAGTGATGGGAAGCTGGTTTTGTCAGGGATAAGAAAAGGAGATCTCTATGTTGCTGATTTTAATTCAGTAAGTGGAGAATCATGTTTCTACAGCAAGGCTACTCCTGATGAAAGCAGACTATGGCACAAGAAGCTCTCTCACATGAACTTTAAGTCAATTAATGATCTAGTGAAGAGAGAGTTGGTAACTGGACTACCCCAAATGGAGTTTATCCAAGAAGGATTATGTTCAGCCTTTCAACAAAGGAAGCAAAGGAAATCATCCTTTGTCAGCAAGGAAGCCACTATGATCAAAGATCCAATTCAATTGTTACATATGGATCTCTTTGGCCCTGTCAACATAATGTCAGTGTCAAAGAAAAGATTTGCAATGGTCATTGTGGATGACTACACCAGATACACTTGGGTAAAGTTTCAGCATGCTAAATCAGAAGTATCTCAACAAATTATTGACCATATCAAGAAGGTGGAAACAGAATCAGGGTCAGTGGTTAGAATGTTGAGAACTGATAATGGAACTGAATTCAAGAATGCAGCTGTTGAGGGATTTTGTGTGGAGAAAGGCATAAATCATACATTTTCTGCTCCAAGGACTCCTCAACAGAATGGTGTAGTGGAAAGAAAAAATAGAACCCTGATAGAAGCTGCTAGGCCAATGTTAGCAAAGCCAAATATTTCCACCTATTTTTG
This sequence comes from Centella asiatica, assembly GCA_014636745.2. NCBI lineage: Eukaryota > Viridiplantae > Streptophyta > Magnoliopsida > Apiales > Apiaceae > Centella > Centella asiatica. Next base: position 28,648,492 of record CM025785.1, on the reverse strand, counting down.
GGCTGAAGCAATTTCCACTGCATGCTTTACTCAGAATAGATCACTAATCAATAAGGCTCACAACAAGACACCATATGAGCTAATGACAGGGAGAAAGCCAAGTATCAAGTTCCTCTATGTTTTTGGATGCAAATGTTTTGTTCTGAGGAATTTTGGTGAGAACTTAGGAAAATTTGATCCAAAAGCTGATGAAGCAATTTTCCTAGGTTATTCTCTGTCATCCAAGGCCTTCAGGGTTTACAACAAAAGACTTCAAGTGAAAATGGAGTCTATAAATGTAGCTTTTGATGATCAAGAAATTTCTGGGCTTGAAGACCCTAGTTTTCATGAAGAACTCAAGTTTGAAAATGAAGATGATATTGATTATCAAGAGAATGAAGCCGATGAGTGCAGACAAATGGAGAATTTATCCATTCCTGATGTCAATCCAAACAATTTAGAATCCCCTTCAGCAGATAGAGTTAATTTCCTGGACAACAGATCAGGGGATACTTCATCAGGGGATCATTCATCAGGACATGCCCCATCAGGGGATAACTTGAACCTTGAATTTTCCACTAAATCAGGGGGAGAGTTTTCAGAAGCTGGTAGCACAGACTTAGGGTGAGGAAATGATAGTCAAGCAAGCTCATCAAGACACATCTCCAATCCCAAATGGGCCAGAAGTCACACAACAGATCTGATTATTGGTGACCCAAGCAAAAGAGTGCAGACCAGGAAAGCTACATCTAATGAATGCCTATATGCTTGTTTTCTTTCTCAAATTGAACCAAAGAAGTTTGAAGAAGCTATTCAAGATGCTGACTGGATCTTGGCAATGCAGGAAGAGCTAATCAATTTGAAAGGAATCAAGTATGGAAGCTTGTACCTAAGCCCAAAGATAGGATCATAATAGGTACTAAGTGGGTATTCAGAAATAAGATGGATGAAGCTAGCATTGGTGTTAGAAACAAAGCAAGACTGGTTGCAAAAGGATATCTTCAAGAAGAAGGGATTGATTTTGATGAAACCTTTGCACCAGTAGCCAGACTTGAGGCTATAAGAATTTTCTTAGCCTATACAGCACATTCAAACTTTAAAGTATATCAAATGGATGTGAAAAGTGCTTTTCTAAATGGGAAATTGGAACAGGAGGTGTATGTCCAACAACCTCCAGGATTTGAATGCGCAAAATTTCCAAATCATGTCTACAAACTGGAAAAGGCACTTTATGGACTGAAGCAAGCACCTAGAGCTTGGTATGATACACTGTCAAAGTTTCTGGTGGAAATTTTTTTTTCAAGAGGTATCATTGACAAAACCTTGTTCTTTAGACAACACCAATGTCATCTAATTTTGGTTCAAATCTATGTTGATGATATTATTTTTGGATCCACCAACACAAGACTGTGTGAAAAGTTTTTCAAACTCATGCAAAGCAAATATGAAATGAGCTTGATGGGTGAATTATCTTACTTCTTGGGATTACAAGTTAAACAAGACTCTGATGGAATCTACATTCATCAGACAAAATATGCCAACGAACTTCTCAAGAAATTTGATATGGAGGATTCAAAAGTAGCAAAGACACCTATGGCCACTGCAACCAAGATTGACCCTGATAAGAATGGAAAGAAAGTTGATTTGAAGACTTACAGGGGAATGATTGGATCATTGCTATATCTGACAGCAAGTAGACCAGACATAATGTTTGCAACATGTCTTTGTGCAAGATATCAAGCTGACCCAAAGGAATCTCATCTCATTGCAGTGAAAAGAATCTTGAGATATATCAAGGACACTACAGAGTTGGGACTTTGGTATCCAAAGGAGTCTGGATTTGAATTGCTAGGATATTCTGATGCTGACTTTGGAGGACGCAGGATTGACAAAAAGAGTACAACAGGAAGCTGTCAGTTTCTGGGAGGAAGGCTTGTATCTTGGTTCAGCAAAAAGCAGCATTCTATTTCTACATCTACTCCTGAAGCTGAATACATTGCAGCTGGAAGTTGTTGTGCACAAATTTTATGGATGAAAAATCAGCTAATGGATTATGGTCTGAACTATTCCAAGATTCCAATAAGGTGTGATAACACTAGTGCCATTGCCATTGCTGAAAATCCAGTACAACATTCCAGAATTAAGCATATAGAAATCAGATATCATTTTATCAGGGAACATGTTATGAATGGGAATATTGAATTACAGTTTGTACCTTCAAATCAGCAGCTGGCAGACATATTCACCAAAGCTCTTGATGAAGCCACATTTTCAAATCTTGTGGGAGAGCTGGGAATGGTGAATTATGCGTCAGGGTCAGAGTCAAACTCATAAGATTTGGTATTTCTAACTCATTTCATAAGTTCTTGATGAAATTAATTGATATGTGGTTATATAGGTTCAAATTGTAAATATGTATATACTTGTATATTCTGCATTTTGTTTTGGACTGATGCATCAGGGTCAAGGCTTCCTTAAGGACGCATCAAGGTCAAGGTACCCGGCTCGCTCGTCAGGGTCAGGATGTCCGGATTGTTCGTCAGGGTCAGGGTGTCTAACTTGTTCGACAGGGTCAAGGTATCTGACCTGTGTGTCAGGGTCAGGGTGTCCGTTTTGTGCATCAGGGTCAGGGTGTGTACCTACAGTATATTATAAGGGTAAAGTTTTAAATTTTTTTTACTGCATCGGGATTCTAGGTCAGTTAAATGATGACAACTCATCATTAAGTTCTTCTCTCACTGATGACGTGTCATCACAGAAACTGAACTGACTCCCTAATAGCGTGTTTTCAGGAGAAGTTTTCAAACGTCTTTAGGCGGGTATTAATACTCTATCTCTCCTACTTTTTGAAACCCCCAAACATTTAATCTAAACCTGATATTTGCTAGAGTTCTTTTTCTCTCGTCTTTACAGAAACCCTAGAACTTCAAATCTTCAAAACATCCATGGCACGTCAACAAATTCAGAGGAACTTGACTGTCCCATCCACAAACTTTGTGGGCTTCTCTGGCATTGATGAGGTAAGTGATTGCTTTAAACCGATGATGAATTATCTGCTCAACTCTGAGTATAGTAAAGCCATCTTTACCAATGAAGAAATGCCGGGGGAGGCACTGTCACAACTTTGGACCAGTGCTAAGTTTATGTACTCCACCACCAAGCCGGATGTGGTTAAGGGTATCTCATTCAAAGTTTCGTCTGAGAAAGGGAAAATAACTCCTTCCAGACTTAACTCTGTTTTGGGGCTACCTACTCAAGATTTGGCGGATGTACCCAGTGATGCAGACCTGCTGCATTTCTTGAGGGAACTGGGCTATAACGCTGCTTCTAACGCAGTGTTAAAGTTCAAGGACCTCAAGAGGGTGAACGAGAAGAGGGAGATTTCTTATCTCTTTGACACTATCACCAAAGTGTTCTCAGGTAAGTGTTCTAACTTTGAGGTAATTACCTCTTTAACGTTAAAAATAGCATACGCAATAATTAAAAATGTAAATATAAATATAGGAAAAATAATTTTTGATGATCTTGTAAATAAATTAGGTAATTTTAATAATAGGAAATCTGAAATATATTATGCTAGATTTTTGTACATGATTATTAAAGATCAGATTACTAATCTTTCTTTTGAGAATGATATACATGTACAGACATACAAGCAAACAAAGAAACTGTTTCCAGAAATACTGAAGAAATCGTATACAACTGAATCATTTGCTCTCCCAGCGCATATGATACAGGTAGTAAATTCTACACCTTCTCAAACTGTACATTCTTCACCTTCATCTACTATGGCAGAGAAAACAACCACCTCTCTGCCTACCCAAGTAGAACAACCAATTTCTTCACAACCACTCTCGACAGCCCAACCCACAGTCTCCCAAAAGACTGTTGGGATTAAAAGAAAACCCAGTGAAGTTACCACAACAACTGAGGGGGAGCAAGGAAAGAGAGTGATTGGCTATATGAGGAGATTGAAGAAGAAGACGGGAGCCACGAGTGTTACCCAACAACCTGACCAAGGCGTATCCTCTCAACAGGATATAGCCTTTGATAAGGAATTAAACATATTTCTAACTAGTTCCTCTCAAAAGGGATTAGTTATTGAAAATAGTCCTCAACCAAGGACATAATTGAGTGAGGCACATACACTGACCATAGACACTGATGAACCTACCATCAGGGTCACTGAGAGCCACTTGCAGATATCTGACACAGTGAGTGCACACACCAGTCAAGATGTTGTAGCTCAGAAGCTTCTCAATAAGATCAACATGAGTCATAAGCATTCTTCTACAACATCTTTTGATGAATCACCTCCTCGTTTAGTGATTTAGCCAACACTCCCATCTACACCACTTCCTTCTTTCTCTGTTCCTCAAATTTCTTCAGATATAATGACACAAACATTAAGTGCCATACAATCAGGTTCTCCACATTCTCAATTCGTGGAGGAGCCCACACTCTCTGACACAGTGTATGATAGTCACTACTCTCACATGGTTGACTCATTTTTACTTGATACAAATACTAGTGATCAAGCAGGGGACATAAACTCCACTGTACATACTACAGCTATAACCCTTTATGTACCCCCAATTGTATATACTTCCTCTATAGAAACATATACTTCTCCAATTATACATACTCACTTTACTTCTTCTCCTTCTCCTATCACAACTGTCAAACCAGAATCTGTAAATACATCACTTGAACTGGTCACAGTTGATGATTTCCAAGCCTATAGGAGCCCCTCTAGGACAATTTTGAGTGAGACTGAGAAAATACTTAGTGCAGAGAAGCAAAGTCAAACCCTTGAGAGGACTTTGGCAAAAGGAGAGCAAGAGAGTATTGCCTTAGTAGGCAAAGAAAAAGGAGAGAATATGAGTGATGCCTTAGAAGGCAAAAAAAAAGGAGATGATAAGAGAGATAAGGATGAGATCCTTATAAATAAAGAACAGAGAGAAAACACAGATACTGTAAATATTACTTCTTCCTCTGCAAGTGATGAAGATGATGCTCCACAAGATGATTTTTCCCAGTTCATCGGAGTTGATTTATACTTTCGACATAACTAAATGTCTGATACCATATAGTTATTGAAACAAGAGTTAGCTAGGACTACTGATCCAGTCTTGATCAAAGTGTTAAAGTCACAGATCATGATTGGTCAGTCAATAGATATAGAAAACCAAAAATTGTATACACATTTTTCAACAAAGTTACAAAATGTACAGCAAGTTGTCGACTCTTTGGTCACCAGCCAGACTCTACTCCGGATGAAGAAACAAGTTGACAATGTTAACCACAAGCTTGCTGATCTTTCTACTCAAATGAACAGCATGGAAACTCTGCAAAAATCCATGACTGACACCATGAAACAACTTCTTCAAGTCACATCCCGACTCTCAACTCCCACTTATGATGCTGTCAAAAAGGGGGAGAATTCAACCAAGCAATCGTCAGGGGATGTTGCTGAGAAAACAAGTCAACCATCAGGGGATGTGACTACTTCTGTTCCTGCTCCAAAACCCAAGGACAAAGGCAAAGGCATCCTGATTGAGGAACCCAAGAAGCTATCCAACACTCAATCAGGGCCTAAGCTACTTGGAGACGCCATGAAGACAGCCTACTTTCCAACACCTGTTGAAGTTATAATTGATAGGAAAATGGAGCTGGTCTACCCTCAAGATAAAAAGCTAGTAGAAGCTGATGCAATCTTTGCACAACAACTTCAAGAAGAAGAGGAGAGGGAAATGGCAAAGGAACAGGAGGAAGAAATGAAGAAGAAGAAGAATGTCAGGCCTAGGACCTCCAGGAAACCTCAGCCAAGAAGATTACAGAACCCTAAAAGTGCATCAGGGGATAAAAATCAAGATAAAACTGAAGACCCTGATGTCACTACAAAGAAGTCACATGAAGCCAAGGACAAAGCACCTTCTCCTGTTACCAAAGAATATGGTCCACCCACTCTAGCTTAATTTCTCAGAGAAGAAAGGCGTAAAAACCTGACATTTATGTTCTCAATAAAAAGCATAGATGTCAGGTTCAACAATAGAAGGGATCAGCTAATAACAGTTCAACTGAAGAGTGGGTCAGAATTCAATGTAGCAATGGACTGGTTCAGGAGAATGGATGCTGAGCAATTAGGACTGGTTCTAAACCTGATTCCAAGATCCTCTCAGGCTAATAAAGACTTAAGGGGGATAATCGACAAGCTGAGGAGAGCCATCAATAATGAAAGGAGCCTGCCCGCAACATTGGAAAGTCCTCTGAAATTATTCTATAGATCCACTGATGGGCAGGAGAAAAGTATAAGGATCAAAGAAGTTGATGGCCTAAACCTGGAGGAAGCAATGCATGTTCTAAATCAAATTTCAAATCATAAGAACGAACATGTCATCAAATTCAGAGTTCTGTTGATTCAAAGAGTACTGAAAGAGATCGAAGAAACCAGAGCTGATGATGGGAACACTGCAGTAAGGGATGTGCCACCAGTAAAGGGATTCAAAGTCTATCCTAAAATGATCACCAGCCCCATGGGAGTTCAATTCAAAAACAAAAAGGGGGAGATCATTACCTTTTACTGGTCACAACTTGCTGCAGCCAACATTCAAGAAATCAAGACAATCCTTGAAGCTTTGGAAACAAGCAGCAATGTCAACATAGTCAATTTCAAAAAGTTTCTTTAGAGGGAACTAGAGCAGCTGGAGACAGAAGCAGAAGACAATAGACTCAGAATTCCTGATCAAAACCCAGAACAAAGAAGACAAGTCCTTGGAAGTGACTCTCAACCTATTGAATCAAGTCATCCATTGCCCTTTGTCTCAGCAAAAAGAAAAAGGGATTCTGATGTCTAAATACAACATTCTTTTTGTAATAGATGTAGGTTATACTTGTACAGAAATTCTTTTGTTAATTCATTCAAAATTCTTTCATGTATTTAGTATTGGTTTTGACATCATCATCAGTGCATCTAAGGATTTATGGTTATCAAATTGATAAACATAAATAGGGGGAGATTATTAGAGATAAATGATGATGATGATTATGTAATAAATTGTGCAACTGTAAATACTTAAGGTACTTTATAAACCTTAAGATCAGCACAAGTTTTGCACCCACTGATGATACACTTATTCATCAGTATATGGTTAATAACTTCACAAGACAAGTCAGAAAACAGAAACATTCAAAGGACTTGACAAAGTGAAGAAGAATGTCTGATGCTACTTGTAAACAGTCAAAGTATTCCGCACATCAGAAATTCTAATCAAAGTTACGTTGATTAAGTCCCATCAGGGGGAACTTGTCAGGGGAACCCATCAGGGGGAACCCATCAAGGGGAACCCAACAGGGGAACCCATCAGGGGAATCCATCAGGGTATGATGAAGGCAGACCAACCCATCAGGGAAACAATTCAGGATATGTCATTGTCAGGCAAACTAATCAGGGCAACCCGTCAGGGGAAATGACCAACATGACATCAATGGAAGCCATCAATGTATGGCGTCAGTCATAACCATCAGGATCAAGAAGCACTAAGTGAAACTCAAGTGAAGGTTGAAGCCCTGATCCAGTCAATAAGTATCAGGGGATCCAGAAGCACTTATCAAAGTCCGTCAGGGCTGCCAGTCAATGGATCGTTGTGACAGCATGCACCCGTCATCAGTTCTTACACGGAAATCAACGTAACGTGTTACAAAAGCAAGAAATATCAACTGGAAAGATATTTCTTGAAGTTTGTTTATGATCCAATGAGAACTCTCACGTATTAAATGCACACAGATCAGGGGAAGAAAAGTAGCAACAACGCATGCAGCAGTCTGACACATAAAGTTTCGATGTGACATACTTGCGGCTAAGTTGAGAAGAGCAGCACGTCTCAAGCACGTGATTTCATCCCACTGATTTATCATATAATAGATCTTGTAATAGATCTTGAGAGTGATATTTCAAAGAAAATTAGAAGCTAGTAAGTGTGAGAAGCTGTGAACTTTATTCACAGATTTTGTAATTGTAAATCACAATTGTGATTATACAGATTTCCAGAAAAACCTCAAGTTTTAATATAACTATTTTAACTTGAATCTGTGTGTTCATTTCTTATAGTTTTTCTGTTTGTTACAACTGTTTTCCAGTAAGCACTTCTAAGTTTAAAAAGAGCGAAAAGTTTCAGGTGTTTGTATTCATCCCCCCCCCCCCCTTCTACAAACACTTGTGCTTATATTGCACTAATACCTTGCATTAACCTTTTCAATTCTGGCTCGCACTTCTGCATGCAATTTCACCATAGCCTGAGCCTTCGCTTTCGTATCAGCATGGACATACTCACCCTTTAGTAAAGGAATTAAATCCACTGGAATTCTAAGATTCTCGCCATATACCACTTCAAAGGGGGAATGTTTTGTGGCGTAAGTAGGAGATCTATTGTAGGCAAACTCGGCATGTGCAAGGTTGACATCCCAATCTTTTGTAGTTTTGCTCACCAACCCACGCAACGAGACTCCTAAAGTTCTGTTGGTCACCTCAATTTGTCCATCCGTTTGAGGATGATGTGAAGTACTGAAACACAGCTTAGTGCCCAACAGCTTCCATAGCGTCTTTCAAAAATAACTCATGAATTTGGTATCTCCGTCACTGACTATGGTTCTTGGAATTCCATGCAGTCGAACCACTTCTTTTAGATATAAGTCAGCCACTCGCGATGCATAATCGGTTTTATGGCAAGCTAGAAAATGTGCCATCTTGGAAAACCGATCTACCACAACCATGATTGAATCATTACCTCTTTGTGTTCGAGGTAATCCTACGATAAAATCCATTGAGACATCTTCCCAAGGAGAATTTGGCACCGGTAGTGGAGTATAAAGACCCTGATGAAACGTACTTTTTGTCTTTTGACAAGTAGCACACCTCGCAATTATACCAGTTACATCACCCTGCATCTTTGGCCAATAAAAATGCTCTTGTAATATCACCAAAGTCTTGGAAATGCCAAAATGCCCAACCAATCCTCCTCCGCGAGCCTCCCTTATTAACAACTCCCAAATTGAGCAGGATGGAATGCACAAACAATTTCCCTTGAATAGAAAACCATCTTGGAATAAGTAACTACCAACAGTACCTCGTGAGCACGATTCAATAATTGGTTGGAAGTCCACGTCTAATTTGTAATACTCTTTGATCAATTCAAAACCAAACAATTTTGAACTCAGTACCCCCAGCAAAGTATATCTTCTTGATAATGTGTCAGCCACAACATTATATTTACCCTATTTATGCTTTGAAGAGAAATTAAAGGATTGCAAGAACTCAACCCACTTAGCGTGACGAGGATTCAGTTTCTGCTGCCCGTGAATGTATTTTAAAGTCTCATGATCTGAATGCAATATGAAGTGGCTCTGCCTCAAATAGTGACTCTAATGGTTAAGAGCTCTCACTATTACATAGAACTCTTTATCATAAGTAGAGTAGTTCAGCCTTGCACCATTGAGCTTCACTAAAATAAGCAATGGGCCTTTTCTTTTGTACTAGGACAGCTCCTATGCCAACTCCACTTGCATCAAACTCTACTTCAAAAGGACTTAAAAAATCAGGTAGAGCCAACACTGGTGTGTCACATAACAGTTCCTTCACCTTTTCAAACGCTCTTTGAGCAGCTTTCGTCCATTCGAACTTTCTCTTCTTTATGCATTCAGTAATAGGTGCAACCACACTACTGAAATTTCTAACAAATCTCCTATAGAATGAAACAAGTCCATGGAAAGATCTCACTTCCGTTACCGTCATTGGTACCGACCAAGATTTGATAGCCTCGACTTTTGATGGATCAACCAAAAATCCATTTTTTGACACTATATAGCCTAGGAAGGTTATGTTAGGAACCAAGAAGTAACACTTCTCCAACTTGGCGTATAGTTGTTGCTTCCCTAACATTTCAAACACCAATCTCAAGTGTCTAAGATGATCTTCAACATTTTTACTATATATAAGTATATCATCCAAATACACCACAACAAATTTTCCCATGAAGAGTTTTAGTACCTCATTCATCAACCTCATGAAGGTACTTGATGCATTACTTAAGCCAAAAGGCATGACCAGCCACTCATACAAACCCACTTTTGTCTTGAATGTTGTCTTCCACTCATCACCTTCCCTCATTCTGATTTGATGATAGCCACTCCGTAGATCAATCTTGGAAAATATCACTGAACCATGCAACTCATCCAGCAAATCATCCAATCTTGGAATTGGAAATCTGTACTTGATAGTAATGTTGTTCAATGCCCTACTATCAATGCACATTCTCCATGTTCCATCCTTTTTTGGTACCACCAAAGTTGGAACAACACAAGGGCTCATGTTTTCCCTTACATAGCCCCTCTCCATTAATTCCTCAATCTGCCTTTGTATTTCCCGTGCCTCTTGAGGGTTACATTGGTAAGCTGCCTTGTTAGGTAAAGATGCCTCAGGAATTAAATCAATTTGATGTTCAATTCCTCTAATAGGTGGTAAGCCTGGTGGCAAATCTTCGGGGAACACATCTTGGAATTCTGACAATAATTCTTCCAAGGCTCCATTTGTTTTTCCTTGCACTTGCACAGTTTGAAATCCAATAGTAATCAACAAATAGCCTTGTCCCTCTTGTGCCAATTCCGACTTGAATTGTTTTTCTGTCACCATTAAACTCTCTTTGCGTCCACCAAGAGAGGATAAGGGTTTCAGAGCCGTCTTCTTATTGCCTACCTTGGCAATGTATACATTTGTTCGGCCATCATACTTGACAAACCTGTCATACTGCCATGGTCTACCCAACAGTATGCGGCATGCATCCATGACACAAACATCACACAACACCTGATCTTTGAATTTGCCAATTTCAAAGGAAATCAATGCTTGCTTTGTTACTTTCACTTCCCCTCCATCACTTAGCCAATGTAATTTGTATGGTTTAGGGTGGGGTGTTGTTGGCCAATTCAATTTATCAATCAACGTAGTAGAAACCACATTGGTGCAGCTGCCCGTGTCAATTATCAAATTGCACAGTTTGTCTTTCACCAGCACTCTGGTCATGAATATTTTATCCCGTTGCTCAGCTTCCAATGGGGTTGGTTTGGCCTGTAACAATCTTCGAACGATGAATTGTGATCCATGAGTCTCAGGCTCTTCCTCAAAGTCAACTTCGAACTCATCTTCAACTTTACAATTATTCAACTCCTCTTCTTCAAGTGTTTCCCTCTCCTTCAATGCATAAGATGCCTCAATCTCTTCTATGTCATGGAGAGTCATCACTCTGTTGCTAGGACAATCACGTTGCATGTGTCCGTAGCCTTTACACTTAAGCAAATTTGTCTATCTACCGTTGCTAGTGGCGTAGAACCCTTACCTTTGTCCTTCTTGAATTTGTCAAAGGTAGGAGGTGGTGCCTCGTTCCTCCTTTCTACTCTGCCTTTTCCCACCATTTTGTTTATTGGTCGGACATAACTAGTGATCTTAGCCTTCACATGTTTTTCAGCTCTCATGGCCACCTTACATACTTCTTCAAAAGACCAGTAGGGTTGTAATTCCACCCTTTAGGCAATATTATTGTTCAGCTCTGTTAAGAACCGAGCAATCTTATGTTCTGCCCTTTCTTCCAGATCACACAGCATGGTGAGTTTTTCAACTCCATCGTGTATTCTTCTACTGACAATGCCCCTTGCTTGAAACTTTGTAGCTTCAAGAACATATCCTGGATGTAGTCTGTGGGTAGGAAATGTTTTTTCATCCTACCTTTCAAAGCTTCCCAAGACCCGATGCGTGCCTTGCCTTCTCTTCTTCTTTTATTCTTCAAATTTTCATACCACGGGTTAGCATAAACCGTGAACTTTAACACTGCCACTTTAAATCTTTTGTGGTCGTCATAGTCTTTATATTCAAAGACTCTCTCAACACGTTGCAACCATTCCAAGAATTTCTCAAGCTTCATACTGCCATCAAAATCTGGAATATCAAGGCGCAAACCCTTGTCATCATCCACGTTTTCTCTCTGCCTCTGAGGCGCTGGTCTAGCCACTTCTTCTCCCTCTGAGTCTGAAGTGCGAACAGATCTCGTACCTCTGTTTGGACTCATAGAAGGGTTCTTTCTATCCAACCTAGCTAGTAACTCGTTCATCTTTTCGGTTAGGTCATTGATCTGCTTATCACGGTGTAAGTTTTGTGCTTGCTCCATCATAAGTCCTCTTGGAATAATTTGGTCCTCTTCTCCAGCCATTAGATTGTAGGTTGTAGAATAAGTCAAGAACAATCCATCCACCAAAGCTCTAATACCAAGATGATGTATTTGATCTGGTAGGATCAAACACAGGTTGCGAAAAATAACTTTAGGAAGATTTCGTAAAGAAATTAATCACTAGAAATGAACACTAAAGGATCAATCTGTTTAGTTTGCTTAAAGAAATTAATCACCTGTAAGCTAAAACAAATCATGTTACGAAAGTCTAAAGGAATTAACCACCAACTTTCAGGATAAACGTAAGTAAAAACTCACACAATTTTATTGATCAAAGTCTTCTTTTTTTCATACATTATGAAAAACTATTTATAAGCTGAATAAAAACCTAATCCTAATTGGAAAAGACATTACAAAGGAAAGAAATTTAATCTGATAAGGAAAATAACAAACCTATTCCAAATAGGAAATAATTACCTAAACAAACATGGAAAATTATAGAATGCAAGAAATAAAATAACTGTACCCGTTAGTGGATAATTGAGTATCAGAGACTAGTTATCCCCTGACGGACCAAATACTCTATCGGAGAATAAATCGTTCCCTGATGGATGAAATAGCCTGTTGGAGACTAAGTATCCCCTGACGAGTTAAATTAGTCCCTGATGACGAGACTAGTCTCCGATGCACCATATATCCCCTGATGATGACGTCAGTCGTAGTCTCTGATGTAATAAAAAGATCCACTGATGACATCATCTTTAGTCCTCCACATGTTAATTATCCCCTGATGCCAGACGCTTCCATAGTTCCCGTACATCCTTCGGCTAAGTCTCGAACCTGTGTATAAGCAAAGTAACTATAGGTTGACAAGTCCCTCCTAACCATCCTTCCGCAAATGCATTGATAGAAAATAAATCTAAGGAGATTTCCTTCCAAGCAATATTTATATTTGCATCCGATTGTTTGGCACCCAATGACTCCAACGGATCACATAAACCAGCCAACAACAGCAGTATACAACAACACATAGCAGCAACTTATAGCCGCAACATACAACAAAAGCAAACAATTAGCATACAACAACAGCATACCCCCATCAACATCATACAACCAGCATACAACCATCAAAACCAATAGGAAATTGAACTAGAAATAAAGATGCCACTGAGGAAGTCTAAAAACCCATCCTCCTATATTTTGCATGAGAGGCAAGCCTACTTTTGATGATAAGAATAATTTTAGCTATAAGGGCATGTGAGCTCCTACCTTCTTTGTTATGCATCCTGCCATTTCTTTCATACCAAACGTGATAGACAATAGTGTTGAAACTAAACCATATCAGTTGATTTCTAAAAAAATTAAAATTTAAGGAACTGAGGTTGTTTATAAGTGCATTCCATACCATACCAACCAGCTTTTCAAAGAATTTCATGAATGAACTTGAAAGAATAGCTGCATTGGAAATATAAGTGGTCAAATGTTTCAGGTTCAAAGTTGCACAAGACACACAAATTTGTGACATTCAGACCAAAGCTGAACAGTTTATCCAAAGTCCATAGGCTTTTATGGCAGCATAGCCAATTGATGAATGAGTAGCACGGAAACTGAGAATTTATTTTTCTCTCGTTTATTTTCTTCAAGAATCTCATCCTTGCTCACTCCCTCACCTTTTTCCTAGAGTTGGTCATCCAGCTTCTCTACCTCTCCTTTTTCCAAGCTTTCTAAAGCTTGACTCTCATTTGTGTGTATATCCTCTCCTTTTTCCAGGTCAGGAGCCTGACTCTCACTAATTATTCTCTCATCCTCACTCATATGGATATGTACACTCTATCCTACAGAAGAGGGGTTTAATGAAGAATTAGTTGAGACTACATGAAGAGGGGTTCCCTTTGTATTTCTGTGGTTAGGGATCTCTCCATGGAATGTATAGGAGAACTGACTGCACTTGTACTTTGAACAAGTGATTCTTGTGTATCAGTCTCTTTGAGTATTGGCTCTGCTTGGAAAAAATCAAGAGGATTGGAACTATCAAGTTCTAAAGAATCAAGAATAGGAGAAGAGATAGGAGAATGTACAGTTTGGAGTGTTGGCTACTCCTCAAGAACAAAAATTTGAGGAGCATCAATTTGAGTAGACTCAGTGTGTGCACTCCTTGTGTCACTCTTTCTTTTACTTCTTTTCTCTCTTTGGGCTTGCCCCTTTGTATGTACAGGGGATTGTGCAGACTCTGTACTTAGTGTTCCTGGTTGGAAACTTTCTTCAATATTAGCATCCTTTTGGGAGGATGTTAACAGAGTACTGTGTTTCCTTTTAGCCTCCAAAGCCTTTTGGGAGACAATGGTTTGTTTTTGGCTCAAGGTAATCACTCTCTTTCTTTTCTGAGTAGCCAACTCAGTCTCCTTAACTCCCTTAGCCTCACTATCATCCTCTATTATTTTTCTTTTTATTGGTAACTTTTTGGCTGTCTTTGTTTTTACAACCACAGTCTTTTGAGAAACTGTGGAGGGGGTTGCAGATTGTTGTGAAGAATGAGTTGGAGGATCAACAGGGTTTTGGGTTTGTTGCTCAAGATCCTCAAAATATGATGAATTGTAAAGGTTGGGAAATCTATCAATGAGAGTTTGTCTCATGATAGGAGGAAAAGAGAGAGGAACCTTTACCTTTGCCACCCTTTTTTTCACATCAGTGAATATTCTTTTACTCTGCATAATAGATGGCACAATTTGCATAATAGTAATATCTAGGTTAGGGATTAGATAATTTGCAATCATCATAAAAAACCTAGCATAGTATATTTTATTTTTATCACTAGTTTTAAATTTAGCTATCATGTTATGCAGAATAAGCAACCCTATATTTATGTGCCTATCATACAGTACACTATATGCAATTTGTTGTGTAAGTGTAGTGATGACATCATAACCACTGCATTTTAAAGTGAATGCTTTAGTGATAATATCAAAGAATAAAGACCACTCCTGCCTAAGGTGAGGTCTAGATATGGTTCCTACAGATGCAATTTCTGTATCATAGTGCAAGGAACGAAACATATCCAGAATTTCCTCATCAGAGGCAGTTTGGTCATATGCATTATTCATAGGTAAAAGCAAAGCATTATTGACTACAACATGGTCAATAACATATGTAATATTATCATAAGTAAAGTTTACCATAGGAGAGTCATCACTCTCATCCTGGATTATAGCAGTGGACCACATGGCTGTTATAACTTCAGCAACCTGAGCAGGAGCTTCGTAAATGACATACGACAGTTGTAATGTTTGTAAAAAATCTACAACAGGGTGATACTATGCCTCGAACTCGTTCTTGTCCACGACCCCAACATGGTTAGTCTTTATGAAGTCAAAGTCGCCAAACTTGAAGCACACTGTCTTGGATGCCATTGATGATATCTGTGAAATGCTTTGGAAAAAAATCTTCGCAAAAAGGTTAAATCGCACAGATATGAGAGTGAGAGTTCTTTGAGTGAATGAAATTGCAGTTGTGTTTGAAATGTGTTTGAATATAGTATTAGAAACATTTGCAATTCCAAAGATAGTGAATGGTTTTCGATCGTGGGTATGAGTAACTACCATTTTACCCCTTAATCAGAGATTGCCCTAGTCTCTGTCGTGTTCACTTGTCAGAGACTAATTTTAACTAGTCTCCGATGGATTATTTTTAACTAGTCAGAGACTAATTTAAAAACAACAATCGGGGACTAATTTTAACTAGTCTCTAATAGGTTATTTTTAACTAGTCAGAGACTAATTAAAAACAACTATCGGGGACTAATTTTAACTAATCTTCGATAGGTTAGTTTTAACTAGTCAGAGACTAATTAAAAACAACTATTAGGGACTAATTTTAACTAGTCTCCGATAGGTTATTTTTAACTAGTCAGAGACTAATTAAAAACAACTATCAGAGACTAATTTTAGTCTCTCACTCAAATTTCTTCAAAGACTAAATTAAACTAGTCTCTGCTTCATTTTTATTTCATTAGTTATCCAATAATCAAAACAATGATTATTAGCTTCAAAGATTCTGTTTGTTCATAACAACTACATTCCAGAATTTAAATTCTAGCTTCTAAAATTCTGTCCACAAGAATAGCTGCAATCTAGAAATTAAATTCTAGCTTCTAACAGTTTTACAAACTTGCTTTTTGAAATTTTACTCAATTTTTAGAAGCATAATTCAACATACCTAATTCATAGACTGGCCTAGTAAATGTAGGTTCATCTAAAGGCTTTGTGAATATGTCAGCAAGTTGTTTATCTGTTGTAACCCAGTGCAATTCAATGTTTCCTTCACTAACATGTTCTCTAATGAAGTGATATCTTATATCTATATGTTTTGTTCTTGAATGTTATACTGGATTTTCAATTATTGCTATGGCACTTGTGTTATCACAATAAATAAGAATTTTTGATAATGCCATACCATAGTCAAGGAGTTAATTTTTGATCTACAGGATCTGAGCACAGCAACTCCCAGTTGCAATGTATTCAGTTTCAGCCGTTGAGGTTGACATTGAATTTTGTTTCTTGCTAAACCAAGAAACAAGTCTGCCTCCAAAAAATTGGCAGCTTCCACTTGTGATTTTTCTGTCAAGCTTACATCCTGCATAGTCAGCATTTGAATAGCCAATTAGTTTAAAATCAGATTCTTTAGGATACCATAACCCAAGGTTTGGATTACCCTTTAGATATCTGAGTATTCTTTTAACAGCAATTAAATGTGACTCTTTTGGATCAGCTTGAAATCTTGCACACAAACATGTGGCAAGCATTATATCAGGTCTACTTGCAGTTAGATATAAAAGTGAACATATCATGCCCCTATAGCTAGTGATATCAACTTTCTTTCCCTTTGTATCCTTATCTAGCTTAGTGGCAGTAGCCATGAGTGTTTTTGCAGATGTACAATCAACCAAATCATATTTTCTTAGTAAGTCCTTAATGTATTTGGACTGACTAATGAAAATTCCATCAGTTAACTGCTTTATTTGTAATGCTAAGAAAAATGTCAATTCACCCATCATACTCATTTCATATTTAGACTGCATTAATTTTGAAAATTTTTCACATAATTTTTCATTTGTAGAACCAAATATGATGTCATCCACATATATTTGCACAAGTATTAAATCAGAACCTTGTTTTTTATAAAAAAGTGTTTTATCTATGATACCTCTAACAAATTTATTTTCAAGTAAAAACTGAGAGAAAGTATCATACCAGACTTTGGGTGCTTGTTTTAAGCCATAAAATGTTTTATCTAACCTGTAGACATGGTTTGGAAACTTGGGATCTGCACAACCTGGTGGTTGCTCAACATAGACCTCTTATTCCAATTTTCCATTCAAGAAAGCACTCTTGACATCCATCTGGTACACCTTGAAGTTTTTATAGGCTGCATATGCCAAGAAATTTTTTATTGCTTTAAGTCTTGCAACTGGTGCAAAGGTTTCTTCATAGTCAATTCCTTCTTCTTGAGAATAACCTTTTGCTACCAGCCTTGCTTTATTCCTTGTAATTGTACCAGCTTCATCCAATTTATTTCTAAAGACCTATTTGACACCAATTATTGATTTATTCCTTGGTTTGGGCACCAATCTCTATGTTTTCCCATTGATATAACAGAGAACTTGTAGAAGGGGGGGTTGAATACAAGTTCTTTGAATACTTTTCAAATTACGTGTTCTTTAAGAAATTAAATTTTCTTGCGGAATATAAAGAACAAGAACTCAAATCAATTTATAAACAATTGCTATGTTGATTTCACAACTGATTACAAATTCTAACAATCACAACAATGTGATCATCAACCTCTTTTCTATTCTTTATAGGAAAAGATACAAACTACGAAAAACCTATACAGCTTCAAATTATATTATTTTTCTAACTGAATCCTCAGTTTTTCTATCCTGAATCAATATTGATTCAGCTTCCTTATTCGAATCAAATATAATCTTTCCTTTTTGATTAGGAAGAGATTTCTGATTAGTTTCCTTTCTAGCTACGTCTTCAATAATATCTTGCTTTACGTGAAAGACATTCCTTTTTAATTCGAAATCTGTATCATTCAGGAAATAAATTACGATTAGTCCCTGATGCTTCATCTTTAGTCTCTGGTGACATCATCAGTTAGTCTCTGGTGCTTTTAGTCCCTGATGACGTCAGATTGTGTAGTCTCCGATAGAGTTATTTAGTCTCCGATGCTTTAAGGCTTAGTCTCCGATGACGTCGGCTTAGTCTCTGATGCTTTTAACCTTATTCTCCGATGACGTAAGCTTTAGTCTCCAACTTTTTTAGACTTAGTCTCTGATGACCTAAGCCTTAGTCTCCGATAGACAAAACTAGTCTCTGATAGATAAAAAAAAAATCCTTAGTCTCTGACAAGTTTTCCTAGTCTCCGACAAGCCTTTTTGTAAACTCCAAAGCATCAAATACACATTTTGACTTACTGAAGCTTTGATACTCCATTCTAGCAGTTACTTACAAATAAGAAATAATTATATCTCTTTACAAAGAATGAATGAATTACAAACAAAGAGATAACTACTGGCTACAAAACTTCAATGTTACTAAATAACACTTTCTATACATTTGTACTTTAAGTAATCTAAAGACAATCATCATTGTTCTAAAACCTAACACTATAGACCTTATTTCTTGTGAATTAGTTCAATTCTTCCTGCATGGCTATAATCTAGTCAAGATCTTGAAGTGCTTCTACAATTTTCTTTGGCTCAATTTTTGACAGAAAACTGAAATAAAGACATTCATTTTGTGTTGCACTTCTTGTCTTGACTCCTTCCTCTAAATCTCCAATGATTAAATCTGGTGAATGATCTCTCATCTAAGGTCTTGCAGGTGGTAGATTTAATCTTGAAGATGAGGCTTCATTTTCTAGATTGACATTGTCCAATCTAGTTGTTGGATGAGAGTCTGCTCCCCCTAAACCAGTGACTTCTTCATTATTAGCTCCCCCTGAGCTATTTGTCTTATCTTGACTAGTCTCTAGTGTCTCAGTTGTTTATGATTGTACATTTGTGTTATCAGTCTATTGTGTTTCATCAGATATTAATTCTCTAGACTCTGATGTATTATTAATCCTTGGTACCTCATGTACAATCATTAACTCCCCCTCACTGATTGTAGGAAAATTGTCATCTAGGAGTAATTCTTCAGTCTCTGATGGATCCATCCATGCATCCAATTCATTTTCAAAACTGAGAGGTTCATGTAATCCTTGTCCAATCATTCCTGGAATCTTGCTATCATCAAAAACAACTTGTATGGATTCCACAATGACCTTTGTTCTTAAGTTATACACTATATATGCCTTGCTTGATAGAGAATAACCTAAGAAGATTGCTTCATCAAATTTGATATCAAATTTTCCTCTAGTTTATGATGAATCTCTCAGCACAAAGCACTTACAACCAAACACATGCAAAAACTTGAGTGTTAGGTTTTATTAACATTTGATGATGATTGTCTTTAGAATACTTAGGAATACAAATGTATAGAAAAGTGTTGATTTGTAACACTTTAGTTTTGTAGCTAGCAGTAGTATCTCTTGGTTGTAATTTAGTCATTTTAATAAAGAGATAGATTCATTTTACTTGTATGTACTGCTGGAATATTTGTTGAGTCTGTTCAACAAGTTGTTTAAGTTAATTAGTCTTTCGGAGATTAAATTTGGCTTGTCGGAGATTAAGGAAAAAGTCCATCAGAGATTAAAATTTTGTTCATCAGAGATTGGACTTTGTCCATCGGAGATTGAAGAAATCCTTCATCGGAGATTAAAGATTTATTCATCAGAGATTGAAGGATTGGTCATCGGAGATTAAAGCTTACGTCATCGGAGATTGTAATTAAAGAGTCAGAGATTAAAGCTGACGTCATCAGAGAATAACACAATACTTCGGAGATTAAAAGCTGACGTCACCAGAGACTAAAGCCAAAGCATCGGAGATTACTCGAGGTGATCAGAGATTAATTTATTAAAGCATCGGAGATTACTCGAAGTGATCAGGGACTAATTAAAGAAGCTATCGGAGATTAGTCGAGGACTTAATCTTCCATGAACACGTAGACTTTGTTGAAGACGTAGCTGACAAGGAAACTTGTTAGAAATCTTTCAATTGGAAAGATTGTATTTGATTTGAATTAGGAAGCTAGGTTTTTTGTAAACTTAGTTTTAGAAGCTGTAATTATAAATTACAGAATTGTAATTCGAAAAAGAGTGTGTCTGTATAGCATAGAGAATTAAAAGGGTTGTATTATCTCTAAATATACAGAATAGAAGCTGACGATCAAAAGCTTGTTTTGATTGTTAGAAAACTTGTAATCAATTGTTAAATCAATAAAAACAATTGTTTATAAAGTTTTGATCTTGTTCTTTATATTCCGCAGAAAGTTAATTTCTTAAAGAACAGGAATTCGAAAAAGTTGTAAGAACTTGTATTCAACCCCCCTTCTACAAGTTCTAGGCCATCTCACTGGGAAAACATTGAGAGTTGGTTTTCTCCCAGTCATTAACTCATAGGGTGTTGTGTCATAAGTCTTGTTAATCAAGGATCTATTCTGTGTAAAGCAAGCAATACTAATTGCTTCTTCTTAGAAATAGGTTGGAAGCTTTGACTCTTGTAACATTGTCCTTGCTGCTTCAATAAAGGTTCTATTTTTATTTTCAACAACTCCATTTTGTTGAGGTGTTCTTGGAGCTGAGAATTGATGTGATATCCCTTTTTCAGTGCAGAATTCATTCACTTGGGAATTTTTGAATTTTGTTCCTCTATCACTTCTTATAACCCTTATTGTTTTTCCTGACTCAGTTTCTATTTGCTTGATATGATTAATAATTAACTGAGCAACTTCATCTTTTGAGTGAAGGTATTTGACCCAAATATACCTTGTTGGATCATTCACTATAACCAGAGCATATCTATTTCTTAAGATTGACATCACATTCACCTGACCAAATAAGTCCATATGTAATAACTGTAAAGGGTCAATGATTGATGTTGTTGGTTTGCTCTTGAATGACACACTTCTTTGTTTTCCTTTCTGGCATGAGTAACATAACCCTTCTTGTGTAAATTCCAATTGAGGAATGCCAGCTACCAAACCTTTTCTCACCAATTTGTTAATATTTTTGAAATATAAGTGGGAGAGCTTCTTGTGCCAAAACCAACTTTCATCAGTAGAGGCTTTGTTGTACAGGCATTTGATTTGATCAGTAGAAGAAACTAAATTTGTAGTGTACAAATTTCCTTTTCTTTTTCCTATCAATATCACATTCCTAGATTCCTTGTCACACACTTGGCATAGATCTTCTTTAAAAGTGACAAAGAATCACTTATCATATAGTTGACTCACACTTAATAGATTGTGCTTTAAGCCATCAACTAATGATACTTCAATGAAGATGACATTACCATGCTCAACATTGCCACAGCCCTTTGTATGCCCTTTGTTGTCATCTCCAAATGTTACCTTAGGGCCATTCTTTTCTTCATACTATTTAAGCAGAGACTTGTCTCTTGTCATATGTCTTGAACATCCACTGTTCAAGAACCATGATTTTTTCTTTTTGCCCTGCACAGTAAGAATAACTAGTTAAAAGTTTTTGGGACCTAGATTTTCTTGGATCCTTTCTCACTAGTTTTAGAATCAAGACTTGACTCAGATGGAGTTGATTATCTTTTAGAATTTGTAACTTTTATTGGACAATCATTAGTCTTGCTTCTTAAAGGTGAGAGACTGCCAAGTTTAGCATTTTCACTATTATTGCAAAGATGGTTAGACCTTTTTACAGGTGATTTTTCTTTGATTATCTTTGTTAATGTAGTCTCTACAATAGGAATTCTATTTTTACTCCTACAATTTATAGCTATGTGATTGGGATTTCCACATATGTGACATGTCTTTCTAGGAGCATTAGGCATACTTGCATAATTAGTATATTTATTGATGCCTATTTTTCTATTCCTATTTCTTTTCCCACTGCTAGACTCCACTGACTTTTCAATCTTAGACTCAGTAAGATTTTCCAATTTTTTGTTTAATTGTGTCTTTGTCATGAATCATATATTCAATCTTTTGTTTTCACTCTTTTCAACAGTATTCACTGAATTTTGATCATTTTTTACAATCGCAGTGACATGTTGACTTTGAGTGTTGATAAATTTAGGTTCATTAACTAGTGAGACAAAATTAATTCTTTTAATGAGAATTGGTTTTCTAGTCATGGAGTTAGCAACTTCAACTTTTTCTATATCTGGTTTTGTTTCTAGGAACTCATCATATCCTAAACTAGATTTTTGACCTACCATTTGATTTTCTACCAAGTCAGAAAGTTTTTTAGAGGATTGATTCCATTGTTTTATCTTAGCCTGTTCATTTTCAAGTTGTTCAACTAAGTAATATTCCCTATTTTTCATAGCATCTATCATGTGATGAGTTTATTCAGTTCTGAATTGATAGTATCAAATTGTGTTTGCCTCTCTTCAAGAAATCTATTTCTTTTCAAAAGTTGGTCATGTGATTCTTTTACTTTGGCATGTTCAATGGTTAATGATCTAAAACTAACATGCAAATCAGATATATCTTTTTGTATGCTTTCTACACTAGATGTATCAATTAAATTAAGCACATTAAAATTCTGAATTGCATCACATACCTTAGTAGAATCACTTGGTTCATCAGTTTGAACCATCAAGGCAAGGTTGACAATTTCTTCCTCAGAGTCACTGTCAATCCAATCTTTGCCTTCTATAATCAAGGCCTTGCTATTTGATTTGTATCTTTTATCAGCAAGATCATTCCCTGATTTTCTGTTCTTATCATCCTTAGATCTTTCTGTAGATCTAGGCTTCTTGCACTCATTGGCAAAGTGCCCTATCCCATCATAATTGAAACATCTTATTTTCTTTTTATCAAAGGTCACAGTTTGACCTTCTCGTTTTGGGATAGGCTTCCTTGATGATTTTCTTCCTTTCCTGCTAGCTTTATATTTTTTGAATTGTTTCACCATGAAAGCCATGAATTCCTCCATGTCATCATCAGTGATTGATTATGTTTCTTCATCAGTCGAGCTTGCAGTATCGGTGTCATCATCAAGCTCCTCATGAGACTTCTTTGTCTCAACCATTAGTGTAGCTCCTTTGTCCCTGCCATGAAGCTTCTGTCTTTGCTCTATTTCTAATTCATATGTCTTTAGATTTCCATAGAGTCTGTCCAATGTGAGAATATCCAAATCATAAGCTTCTCTTATTGCAATCGTTTTTGGATCCCAGCTTAGTGGAAGAGCCCTCATGAATTTGGTATTTACATCTTCATTGTCATAGGACTTTCCAAGTATTTTCAGGTCATTGAGCAAAGCATTGAATCTATCATAAACTGATGTTATTGATTCACCAGGCTTTGCTTGAAAGAATTCATATTATTGAGTCAACAATGACCTTTTATTCTTTCTTGCTTGGTCTGTCCACTCACATAGGACTTTGATAGTGTCCCAGATCTATTTAGATGTTGTGCAATTGATGATGCTTGTTAACATATTCTTATCCAGTCCATTGTAAAGTATGTTCATCACTTTAGCATCCTTTAACACTTGTAACTTGTCTTCATTGGTGTAATCACTTTTTGCAACAAGTTCAAACTGTTTAGGGATAACTGTTCCTTCCACAGTTTTTGAAGGAACAAATTTCCTTGGTTGATAGGGACCCTTCTCAATCCTATCAATATACTCAGGATCAGTTGCCCTCAAGTACATATACATCTTTTGTTTCTAGATTGGATATTCTTCTCTTTTTAAAACTGGAATTCTGGTTCCACTATCTTGACTTCCTGCATATGTCATTATGCTGGAGCTGCTTCCTTGATGATTGGCCATTTCTGGATCTTGCTACTTGATATAAATCAATTAATATGCTCTGATACCAATTGTTGTCCCAATGAAACAACCTAGAACTTGTAGGGGGGGGGGGGGGGGGTTGAATACAAGTTCTTGAAATCTTTTCGAATTTTTGTTCTTCAAAGCATATTTACTTGCGGAAATTAAAGAACAAAAACAAGAACAAATTTATAAACAATTGCTTTTATTGATGAACAATTGATTACAAATTCTAACAATCACAATCTGATTGTTAGCTTCAAAATCCTGTACACTATTTATAAATCTTTACAAACATACAACTTCTAATACAATCCTGTAAATTTAATTACAGCTTCCAAATCTGAATCGTAATTCAGCTTCTAATCCTATTCAATGTATATTTTCTATGTACAAAACGAATAGGTTATTTCTCTGGTTGTTCTCATTCTCTCTTGTTTCCTAACCAGCTTCGACTTTAATAACTCTTCAAATCTCCATATCAAAGATGACTTCTAATCCAATTAGAATTTTGTCTTGTATCAGAGAGTAATTTTAATTTAGTCTCTAATCAAATGTTTAGTCTCCGACATCTTAAGCTTTAGTCTCCGATGACTTAATCTTAGTCTTCGATGCCTTACGCTTAGTCTCTGATGACTTAAGATTAGTCTTTGATGCTTTGATCTTAGTTTTCAATGCTTTAAGCTGTAGTCTCTGATGAACAAATCTTTTAGTCTCCGATAGACTAAACATAGTCCCTAATTTGTTGAAATCTCTGATACAATTCTGATAGTCTCTCATAATACAAAGTTTAACTTACTTTCTTATAAAAACAAATTACATGAATCAGAGAGTAAACTATCAGCTACAAAACTCTAATGCTATAAACTAGCACTTTCTATACGTTTGCATATCTAAGTATTCTAATTACAATCATCATCAAATATTATAAAACCTAACAAAACACGCACATGGATGCAAAATAATACTACTTTTGAAACTTTATTCTTTTCTTGGATAACTTAGCATGCACAACTAATACTTCCAAATGTTATGCATGAAAAAAAAATAAAAGAGAGTAGAGTAGAGTATACGATTGGTATAAAGCTCTTACCTCTTTGTTTATAAGGAAGGAATTAAAAGCTTGACTGCTCTAGAAAAGGACAATTACTTAAGAGAATGAACTTGAAATTTATGTGGGTTGTTGGTTAAAGAGAAGTTTTAGAAGAGAGATCAGAATTTTATCTCAGATGAGGTATTTATAGTGTTCATAAATCGACTAGAGCAGTAGGTTAAAATTATGCTTTGAGATAGAGTGATTGGCCGGTAAAACGGCTGCTCATTATAACATCTTAATAGCTAGTATATTATTAAGCAGCTGCTAGCATACATGCAGCTTGATCTTAATCAGCTGATGACACCCAAGCAGCTTACTAATCAAACAATAATATACGTGATCCCCCAACAGTCTCCTCAAATACACGTAATCCTTTCATCAACTTATCTCCACACATGCTTGATTAATTGATCTTATATGAGATTTGAGATTCTCATATTCATATCCCTTTGAGGGCTTTACAAAGGAATTGACATCATTAAATTTTGGACATCATATTGACATAAAACTCATGCATTTAAAATTCACACCTTATAGGAATTAATCCTATTTACATGTTACTTCTATTGTAAACAAAATTTTGGGTCCTCACATTACCAAGGATCGACAACTTGTTTAAACAACTCAAGGATGGAAAGTACTTCTCAAAGATCGACCTAAGGTCGGGATATCTTCAACTGAAGATCAGAATCGAAGACATCTCAAAGTCGACATTTAGGACCCGATATGGCCATTACGAATTCCTAGTAATGTCATTCAGATTCACTAATGCCCCAATTGCTTTCATGGACCTGATGAACCGAGTTTTCAAGCCACAACTGGATAAGTTCATCATTGTGTTCATCAACAACATTCTCATCTACTCTAGGATAGAAAAGGATCATGCAAAACACTTAAGGATGACATTGGAGACACTGAGAAAAGAGAAACTCTACGCCAAATTCTCGAAGTACGAATTCTGGCTTAGAGAAGTGAAATTTTTGGATCACGTGATCAATGAGCATGGCGTGTCTGTGGACCCTACGAAGATTGAGGCTATCACTCATTGGCCGCAACCAAATACGCCTACTAAAGTATGAAGCTTCTTGGGATTAGCAGTCTACTACCGCAGATTCATTTAGGACTTTTCAAAAATGGCTATTCCACTAACGAATCTGACAAGAAAGACGATGAAGTATGCATGGACTCCAGAATGTGAAAAGAGCTTCCAAAAGCTAAAGAAGATGCTAACTACTGCACTAGTGTTGAGCTTACCAGATGACAAAGGGGATTTTGTTATATATAGTGATACTTCACTGAATGGACTAGGAGTTGTCTTGATGCAACATGATAAAGTCATCGCCTATGCATCTCGGCAATTAAAGGACTGTGAGAAACAATATCGAACTCATGACATGAAGTTAGCTGCTATCATTTTTGCCTTAAAGTTTTGGAGACATTACTTGTACGGAAAGAAATGTGAGATCTATACCAACCACAAAAGCCTAAAGTACATCTTCACACAGAAAGAGCTGAACATGAGACAAAGGTGACATTTGGAATTAATTAAGGACTACGACTGCTCAATCAACTATCACCCGGGTAAGGCCAACACAGTAGCTGATACACTGAGTAGACGGGAGAGATTAGACATGATGACAATTCAGGAAGAAGTAAGGATGGACTTAGAAAGATTACAACTGAACGTCATCACAACAAGACAGAGACGAGAAATCGAGGAAGAAGTTAAAGTGAGACCGCAATTATTAGACATAATCAAGGTAGCTCAAGAGGACTTCGCAGAAGAAAGAGAAAAACTAATCAGAGGAGAAGATGGAAAATGTCAAATCCATGAAGATGATTTAATGAAATTCGAGGACAGAGTATGGATTCCGGCCAAAGTGGAATTGAAAAGAGAATTACTGTAAGAGGCTCACAATTCCAGATTTTCTGTACATCCAGGAGGGACAAAAATGAATCAAGACTTGAAGCGGAACTTTTGGTGGCCAAATATGAAGAAAAAGATAGTCGAATGGGTCAGTACGTGCCTCACCTGTCAGAGGGTCAAAGCCGAACATCAAAAAGCAAGTGGACTATTACAATCTTTTGATATCCCGAAATGGAAATGGGAATACATCACAATGGATTTCGTAGTTGGACTACCAACAACGTTGAAGGGAGCTAACGCAATATGTGTAATAGTGGATAGGTTAACCAAATTTGTTCACTTTTTGCCCATTAAGGATAACTACATGATGGATAAGTTAGTCAAGCTATATGTGAAGGAGATTCTCAGCCAACATGCAGTACCGATCTCGATCGTGTCAGATTGCGATCCACGCTTCACGTTCAGATTTTGACGCAACTTTTAGGACTATTTGGGGACATGATTGGACATGAGTACTGCATTCTACCCGTAGACTGATGGATAATCTAAAAGGACAATTCAAACTTTGGAAAATATGTTGAGGGCGTGTTCATTAGACTTCACTGGTAACTGGGATGAACACCTACCACTCATTGAATTCGCCTACAACAACAGTTTCCATGCAAGCATCGGCATGGCCCCGTTTGAAGCCTTATATGGTAGGAACTACAGAATACCATTATATTGGAATGAAGTTGGAGAAAGGCGACTTGAGGGACCAGTGATGGTTCAACAGACTAAAAATATAATTAGAGTCATCCGACAGAGAATGAAAGCTGCACAGGACCGACAGAAGCAATATACGGGCCAACATCAGAAGGATCAAACATTAGAAGTCAGAGGTCATGCATTACTGAACATTTCTCCATGAAAGGGCGTCATGCATTTCAGACAGAAAGGAAAACTGAGTCGCTACATTAGGCCTTTTGAAATACTCTGACGCATTGGTGAAGTAGCCTACTAATTGGCACTACCCCCAGCCTTGGGAAACGTGCATGATGTTTTTCATGTGTTAGTACTTTGACCCTATAAAGAGGATCACACTGACATCATTGATTACCAACCAATTGAGCTTCATCCAGATTTGCGTTATGAGGAGATTCTAGTGCAAATCCTGGATCGACAAGTTAAGATTTTAAGGAATAAGGAAATTCCTTCTGTGAAAGTTCTATGGATGAATCACAATGTTGAACAAGCTACGTGGGAATTAGAAGAGACGATGTTGCAAAAGTACCCCCATCTCTTTCACTAGTCAAGTTTCGAGGACGAAACTTATTTTTTTTGGGGGTGGGGGGGGGGGGGGGAGATGCGAGAACTCAAAAAATAAAATGAGATTTGTTGTATGATTGATTCATATTATGATTAATTTATTTTATGTATGAAGGTTTAATTTTTTTTTCATTCAGTATGAATAATGAATTCGTATCTTAAATGAAAATTTTATGGCAATGTGATGTCCAAAAGATTTTAAATATATTTTGAGTTCAACTATTTAAATGATTATTTTTTTTTTTATCTAAAGTAAGTGAAATGTAGTAACGTGGGAAGGCTCACACGGGTTTGAGCTACAGTACTCGTCTTTTTGAACCAAAGACTACAGTAAGACAAGAGAAATAATTACTCTATGTCTGGATTGAGAGCACGTGACCCGTCAAACTAGTTAATCTACTCCAACAGTACACTAAATTGTTGGCTATGATAGATGACTGACTAACTTTTAGCAACAGTTACATCCGCTCTTTCAAACCAATCATTCCATTTTAAAGCTTGTTACTGCCTTTTTCAGCCAACGACTAAAATCTACTCTCTAGCAATCCAACAGCTCTTATTGTTCGGCAAGTGATATAAATATATCATTTGAAGTACAACCCTAGCCCCACTTTTTTAAATTTTATATATAGCCAAAACACCTACAAAATTCAGGTTCACCTTTAAGAACAACTATCTTTCTCGAAGAACAACCCAAGCTTCTAATTTTTTTTTCCGGCCAAAGAGGTAAGATCACTATATTAAAGTCCTGCTCTGTTCTTGCACTATTTTGTTATGTTATGCATGCCATGTTTGTAAAATACTTTGTTTATTCACTCCTAAAAGTATGATTTAATGCAAGTTTTTAATATCTGGAGTTAATGTCATTTATTTCAAAAGCTACCCAGGATAAGAGTAAGAAATGTTGACGACCACCTAGTAGACAAACCATTAACTTTCAAATACTTCTTTTTATCAGTAGTTAAAACACCATGCTTGAGCCTTTAACAACCAGTATTTCTTGAAGTCTAATAGTGTGTATAAGATTTAGTAGACAATAAGAATGTGTACCTGCAGAATAGATGATGAGGGTCGACCTATGTATGGTTATCTGTTGTCAACACCATCCTCTAAAGAGTGATGAAGGAACCACTATATCGGAGACAAGTTCTAGCTTAGTCTCCGTCAACGTGAAATTTGTCTCTGACTGTATAAAATAGTCCCTGGGAGATACAAAGTTAGTCTTATTGGAGTGTATGCCCTAATGGTCAATTATGTAATGATTGTATCACTATATTTATGTTATATTTTAGTTAAATGATAATTTCTTTTATTATGTTTTATTTACTGCGTTATATAAATGTTAACATAATAAATGTCCTTATAAGAATAATATTAATTATATGGATTCAAGTATGTGACTTGAATATGAGATCATATAAGTATGTTGTATATATCATTATTCTTAAATGTCCATAGTCAAGTAATATTGTTAGTGGGACAACAATAATACATTGAGACTAGTATGTGGATTGACTAATGGCCATATCTCATTGGTTATAAATATATACGAGATATATTAAGTTGATGCATAGGTACCATGTTAGAGAACAGTGTACTGGACAGACCCACCATGAGAATTCTACATGGAGTATTATGCTATGTGTCATAAGTAATTCTTATAGTGACAATGATGTAATGGTCCTTCGACCTGAAGTCATGACATTTCTACATAAGGAATTATATGTTTTGACATTGCCAAAGGTCACCTTTAACCGGGTGGACGATAAAGTTGATTGTTGGATGCATCATGAGTTATGTGAGAAATGAGAATGATGTAGATGAAATTTAACCCTCCTATAAATTAGGGGTGATATCTATAGGCCTCTTGATGGAGTGAGACTATGAAATGCATGGTCATGCTCAAATAGAAATTTGTTTCATATAGTCTACTCATTGATCAAGAAAACTGAGATTAAATTGTGAAGATGATGACACATTCATGCCTTGAATTTAATTTTAGATATCAAGGTTAAAGGGATTAAATTACATTGAAACATTGGTCACGAAAAGGTTGCGTCGAATCAATGACTTTATTATTACTTGGGTAACAGTGATGTATTACTAGATGTCACTCACTGTTTATAATTTTATAATATGATTTAAAATTATTGTCAACGTAATAATAACCTACAGGGTCGCACACTAAGAACATTCATTAAGGAGATATAATTTAAATGTTAGTGATTTTAATATATCAATAAGATTGATTTTATTTAAATCATGGCTTTAAATTATATGTATTTAATCTGTATATATATTAGAGTCCCTTGGAAGAAAATACGAATATATATTTATTTGACATATATATTAATTAAGTAAGACTTGATTAAAATATATAATAAATATAAAATTCAAATTTTATTCTCCTAATCAGATTAGGGTTTGGAATTACTCTATACACAACTATATATAGGCTATATCAGTTGTTTTCTCAGATATATACTTTTTCTACAACCTCTAGCCGCTCATCAGAGAAAGACTGGAGTTAAGAGAGAGAGAGAGAGAAACAGATTCAACAGCTAGTACTGCAATCCTCCTTGCTTCTGATCGTGAGACGATTTGTGGGTGTTCATGTGGATATCGTAGAGGCGTCGTCTAGTTGGATTGCATTAAAGATTTGGAGACATTCAACATCCTCATCAAAGCTTCGGATTCTGTAGGTTTAATCGGTAAAATCTTAAACCATCTGTATTAAATTGTTTTGCATGGATCCTCGGGTTAGGGTTTCATTCATTTCGTTTTTTTTATTCCACTGTGTTTTATTTGTCGAAACCTAACAAGTCTCCGACAATATGGAATTAGTCTCTGTTAGGCTAAGGATATTAGTCTCTGACGAGAAAATTTTGTTAGTCTTCAATGAACAAAATTTTTTAATCTTTGACGAGAAAATTTTGTTAATCTCTGATGAACAAAATTTTGTTAGTCTTTGATGAAAAAGCTTTCTTAGTCTTAGAAGAACAAACTATCCATCGAGGATTTTGGCGTTGACTTATTGAGTTTGGTGCTGAATAAATTATCCACCAATGAGTTCAGTGATAACTTACTGAGTTTGGCACTGAACAAATTATCACCCGATGAGTTTGGTGATGATCAAGATCATCCCCTGATGATCGAAAACTATCCCTTGATGTCCAAGTTTCATCCCCTAACGGGTGAACTAGTCTCTGATGACCAGTCATCCCGTGATGACCAAGAGTCATCCCCTGACGAGTAAACTTGTCCACTGATTACCAGCATCCCCTGACGTGTAAATTATCCACTAATGGTTAATTTATCCTCCAATGGTCATTCTTAGCCCCTGATGACCACTTTTATATGTCAACGTTTATCCACTGATGCGCAGTTGTCTTAAAAAATATAAAATATTATTTTCTTAAATTATTTTAAAATGTTATTGATTAATTTTTTTTTAAACCTCAATGGTTCAGATGTCAAATTAAGACATTAAAAGTTCACAGACATCACATGTGCATTTTTCTCATATCTTTGCCAAATGCATAAATTTCTCATGTTATATGCAAGTTTTACAGAGTGTCTTACTCACTAGTGAATTGAATTTGATTTTTAGCAAAGGAACAAGGCAAGTATATACTCACTCTACTTTCTTTCAATTAATACACATGATCATTCTTTCGATATGCGAAATGTATCCAAGATGTTATTATGTCAATACTCACAATTAAATTTCTTCAAAGTTAAGTAACGTATGATATTTTGATCCGATGTACATGAAAATGTTGTACTAGAATCAAGCATTCTTTGGGCGAATGTTAGCTATTCAAATTCGCTAACGCACCAAGGTAAATCATATACGGATAGAAAAAGACTTAATTTTTCTCACCCCATACTTGTAAAATATATTCGTGGGGGTAACTAAAGGCTAGTGGGTTGCATCTGTCTGGCACTCTAGGCCTAAGAATGATAGGGAACGGAAGCCGAGACATCAATGATCGAACCTTCGCAGACAAAAAGTTTCTGCTTCGACTACGTATGTCATTATGATGAAGTCAAACGATCAGCTTGGCCGCCTGATATGTCGTTTGATGAAGAGATGATGAAGTCAGATAGTGGTCAGGCTGGCTAAATGATGCACTATTTGATGAAAAGAAGGCGAATGAATGATTTAAAATTTTTTTTAAGTAAAGGGTTAATCCCTCGTTATCACTCAGGAACCCTAGAATCTATTATTTTTTTCCTAAGGTTATTTAGAGGTGTGGACATTGTTTCCGCCTAACCTCATAACACTTAAGCCAATAGATTGTCCATACTTCAAAGCCCACCCAATAATTGATTATATACTTGCGAGCGTAAAGAACTCATGTTGCTATTATCTAATATTTTATAAGACATGGCGAGAAGGCCGAGCCGTCTACTAAAGGCAAAGCGAGGATGACATGATAAACGTTTTTTAATTGCCCTCTTATGGATGGTATTCAAGAGAAGAGTGAAGCGTGAGGCGATTATTAAAATGTTTAGATTGTAAGGTCTGTGTGGGTCCCTTATAGATTTCCGTTGTTAGAATTTTATTTTGGATGAATGTAATAGAGAATACTATTTATTTCTCTTATTTATTTGATACTCATGCTTGGATATTATTATGTTTCTTTTGTTAATTATTGACGGTGTCTGAAGTCTGGTATGAGATTTTTAGGGCCGTCACAATTATTTTAAGTTAATAATCTATATAATAGAGATGTCAGAGATTTCAGTGGAATTCAAAAAAAAAATTAAAATTCTAAAAAATGTGAAAATATGTAATTGAGTCTGTAAAATAGAAAAATAAAAAAAATTAGTGAGAGTGCTCAATATCTATCTAAGCTTTGATACCACTGTAAAAGTTAGAAATCCATTTCAACCTTTCTAAAGCCACAAAATGCAGCCCACAACCCTCGTCCCGGGGAACACTTTCCCACAACCCAACTAAGAAACGGTTTACACAAATTTTCAGTTCTTCACCCGTACTCAACTAGCAAGTGATTTTCAGATCCAATGATATAAATTTAATGTGAACATATTTAGTCTAGATTATTGATCGATGGAATTGATATTATAATTACTTTTGAAATAATTGCAAATTTAAGCTTTTCAATCTTGAAATCATGATAAGTAAAATTAAATGACAAATAATTAAATTGAAATGTGGTTGTAATTTTAGAATAACATAAATAACTAAGAAGATAAACAATAAATTCAAACTGAATTCTTCATATAAAATTGTATTGCGTAGGCAACTCATGTATAAATTAGTGCGTAATATATTGTTTTTATGTATTGCAACTATAAATAGTGTATATC
Source organism: Centella asiatica (assembly GCA_014636745.2). NCBI lineage: Eukaryota > Viridiplantae > Streptophyta > Magnoliopsida > Apiales > Apiaceae > Centella > Centella asiatica. The sequence continues at coordinate 28,614,774 of CM025785.1, read as the reverse complement.
ATGAGCATTATCTTATGTATTGCAATTAAATAGTCTTATTTTTAACGTCTTTAAAACAAACATAAGCTAACTTAATTATAAAATTTAACATGTTATTGTTAAAACTAGAAGCATTTCTTATTTGAAACAACATATATGGAGTATTATAAGTTTGATGTAAATTTAAGTAATAGACATGGGGCCCTGGGGGTTTATAAAAGAAACGTAGTATTATATAGAAACAAATTTGCTGAAAGATCTCCATGAGAATCCTTAATATGTTTAAAGAATAATTATTAAATGAATGTGACTTTTTTTTTTTTTACTTCTTTCTGAGTGATCGATTGTATAACCATGTGAGGGGTACTAGCATGGTATGAATGTCTTTTGTTAGGGTTAGTGTTTAGAAATTAAATACACGTAAGATCCTTCTCTCCTTGATTTCAGTGCCACCGATATCATGTACACAACAAGAATATCGAACATGGAATATACATTAGTGGTACTTGATTTGTTAGGAAAAAAAAGTAATATTTAAATTTTTAAATAAATATTAATTTTACATTTTTGACCAACAATTATATATATGAATAATAAACTTTTTTCATAAAATTTATTATAAATATTCAATTAAACATAAGATTAAGAAATTGTAATCACAAAATTTAAAAAATAAAGCATTATAATAGAAAATTTATACCATATTTTTTTTGAAACAAAATTTATAATCAAATGTTGTAATTTTTTTTAGAATAGATGGGGTAATATTTATTAATATCAGCAACTACTATCAACTTATATAATGCTAGTTGACATTGTTATAAGTGTTGACATTGTTAATTTATAGGGATAATTATAAAACATATTTTTAATTATGTACTAATTTTCATTTTAGATATTATTTTTTCAATTTTTGTAATTAAGAAATTCAATTATAGTTAGTTTACACTTTAGTGGTCACTTTTTTAATTTTTAAATTAAATGATTCAACTATAAGTTAGTTTTTGCTTTGGGAACCATTCTTTTAATTTTGTAATTAAGTTATTTACTGTATTTTTTTAAATGTGATGTAAAAATTGATGTATTAAAGGCATTTTTAATTAAAAAACATAATTATTTATTATTTTATTTCAGTTACTCAATTTTTAATGAAATTATCCACGTATTTTATTATTCAATAATGTGTCATGATGACATGTCAATTAAAATCATTTTCTAATGAAAAATATGATTAAAATTGAGTAATTGAAAGAAAATAATTTAAAAAATGACTCAATTTAAAGAAAATAGTTTTAAAAAATTAAGCAATTAATATTTATTTAAATTGAGTCATTTTTTTAATTATTTTATTTCAATCACTCAATTTTGATGATATTTTTCATTAAAGAATAACTTTAATTGACATGTTGTCAACGAGTAATAAAAATATCCAAATATGTCTATTAAAAATTGAGTAAATGAAAAAAAATAATAAAAAATTACTATTTTTTAAATTAAAAAGTGTTTTTGATTCACCAAATTTTAGATCATATTAAAAAATATATAATAAGTAAATCTCTTAATTATAAAAATTAAAAGAACGATTCCTAAAATAGAAATTAACTTATAGTTCATTCAATTGCAAAAATTAAAAGAACGATCCCTAAAATGAAATTAATTTATAGTTGAATCCCTTAATTAGAAAAATCAAAAGAATAATTCCTAAAGTAAAATTAATTCATAGTTAAGGGTATTTTTATATATTTATTCCTAATTTATATGATGTTCTTATTTTTCACTCTGGTCATAGGCAGAGGCAACGCATATATTTGTTTTTTAAAATAAAAAATTTAGATTAAGGAGCACTGAATTATCCAAACTTAGAGTTTTTTCCGTTAATTAATAGAGAAAGCTCTCCTCTGAATTTTCTTTTCATATGTTTTTTTCAATTGTTTCGAATAAAATTGTCATTTAGGATATTATTTTTACCTATTTGGAATACTTTTCTTCAAGTTTAGATTTATTTATTCTTACAACACATTTTCTCCGATTTGGATTCATCCATCATCGTGAGATCATGTTAATATATGAAGATTTATAAGGATTCAAAATACGGAACTTGGTTAATTTGTTGAGATTTTCTCAAATCAGATGTTTGAAGGAGCAGTTGTACTTATAATTTTTCACCAATTACTCTCGAGTTGATCAAAACATATTTGTCTTATAGATGTTTTTACGGTATAACATATATTTCATTAATTTTTAAATTGGATGATATATAATAGTTCTGTATTTTTTTGTTTTTATTTTTTTTGGTGCTTTTTGTTTTTCGTATTCATTATACGCTGGAAGGATTCATTTTTTTACTTTACTTGTAATTCGATTTATTCGGTGAATGAAATTTCAAAAAAATAAATAAATTTATGTGTTAAACTTCTTTGACATTGGAGAAATATATATCAACAAACACACATTTCGATCTATTAGTGGAGTGAGAGCACGTTTCTCAACTGCTGTTAATAAAGTTTTAGGCTTTAGGCTACGTTCTGATCTATTTTTTCAAAATAACTTTTATCGTAAAATTATATTGTATGCATTTTAAAATTAAACAAATTATATATCTTGTGAAAAAATAGAGACAATTTTTTTATTGATAATTTTAGACATTAACTAATACTTCATCCATCTCGGTCCATTTGTAACACATTTTTAAATGTGTGTGACATGAATTTTAATAATTTTATAAATTCTAACAAATGATTAATATATTAAACCTTTAAGTATATTATAAATATTTTAAAAATATTTATTTATATATAATTTTTAGATGTATTAAAATCCATACCGAACATGTTAACAAAATACATAATTTGTAAATGAAGCGGGACAAAAATAGTATGAAATTTTAGAAATATTGTCATGTACATTAACACCACTACCAAATTTATACCAATATTAGTCGATGTCACTACAAGTCTATGATTATCATTATTATCATTATCATAATCAAACAATATCATATATCTTTTGCCTAATCAGTTAATATAAGAAAAAATTTATAACTCAAAAATCATTTTTGTAACCTTAATTTTGAAATGTATTGCAAATTTAGCAATTGATTTCAGGCAGGATCATTATTCATTAATTGGACACTTGAAGTGTGTGTTAATTTCAGTACTAGTGTATAGTGCTCCCTTTTTATAACATATGGAGTACTACATAAAATATTCTAAAATCGATCTACTTCATCTTTTTGATAGTCATTTAGTTGATGAATATACAATTTTGAGAAGCTACAATCTATAATCTGCACTCCAAAATCGGAAGCAAACATGCCCAATATCAACTATATGATGGCAAATACGAATTCCTCAATTTAGTTACGTATGCGGTAATATTACTCCATTTAAAATTTAGATTTTTGAAAAAAGTTAATTTTGTATGCGTTGATTGAGAATTCTCGTTAAATTTATTTGAATGTTCAATTAAAAACTAATATTAAAAGATTATAATGATATATTTTAGAAAACATATATATTATTATAATAAAATAGTAAGTATACATATGTATCTCTCTTTTTTTTTGAACAAATCTTATTCTTAAGAGTTACTTTTTCTTTGAAATAAGGTTGTTTTTAGATTGAGTGAATGAAGTGAGAGGAGAGAGTAAATTAAAACTTTGAAATAATTTAATGAAAAATAGCTGTGAAATAAGTAATGAGAAGAAATGAGACAGAGAATCAAAAAAATGAATGAATCATTCATCATTCTTATACATGAAATAAAATTATATATAAGAATATTGGTTCATTCCACCACCATCTCTCGTATGAACCAAAAAATTTATGATCTCTTATAATAATTACACATTGATTAAATTGATTATCTCTCATTTTATTTTCTCGATCCAAACACGGCGTAAATGAGTTTATTTCATTCTGCCATGCTAATTGGAAGATTAAGTGCTTTATTATTCATGATTATATACTTATATTATTTATCTAATTAATTATCATAAGAGACAAAAAGTACGTAGTACAACTTAGAAGCATCCCTCAATTTTTCTCATACTAATTTTTTAACGTGTGACAGTACGAGAGCAGACTTTCATTGGAACTTTATATGCAGCTTAATTCTAAAGGGATTAATTGTTAGAACAATATAAGTTCAAATATTTGTAGAAGGAGTTGAATAAAAATATTATAAACTTTTTTTTTATATAAAATGTTTTTAAACACAGTTAGAAATAGCTACAAAATCAGAAAAATTATAATGAACTTTAGATGAACACACAAGCATTCAAGTTAAAATAATTATATTAAAACTTGATATTTTTCTAAAAATCTGTTTAATCACAAGCGTGATTAAACAGCTACAAGTTCTGTAACGAGTTACAGCTTCTCTATAATAAAATTACAGTTTCTTTTTCACACTAACTAGATTCTATTTTCTTTGAATATTTCTCTCAATATATATTTCAAAACTTCTCTCTAGTGTCTGTGTGCTTCACTCTGTTGTTGTCTTGTTGGATGTTCTTCTATCTTTTTATAATGAAAACTCTTTTACATATTTAGAAGATCAGTTGTTCAACCCACGTGTTTAGACGTACTGTTTTTTCAACTTAGCCGCATATATGTCACATTGATGTCCTTTAGAAATGATGTGTTAGACTGCTAATGACTTTAGTTGTTTCTTTTTCATTCCCTGATCTTTGAGCATTTAATGATCGAGAGTTATCATTGGACCACCAAACTTCAAGAAATATCTTTATAGTTATATCTCTTGCTTCTAAAACAATGTTCAATGATTTGCGTATAAGACCTGATGACGAGTGTATGCAGTCATAATTATCTCCTGATAACAAGCTCCTGATGTGGACTTAATCAGTGCTTCTGGATCTCCTGATGACAAGTTCTATTTAAGACTTGATCAGTGCTCCATACTTCTCTTGAGTTAATCTATTGTTGTAGAGTTACTCAAGTGCTTTTTGATCCCCTGATGTTAAAACTTATAACATCCACTAATGGCTTCCACTGATGCAGTGTTGTGCATTTCCCCTGGCGGGTTGACTTGTCACTGTCTTTCCCTGACACGTTCTCCTAATGGGTTGGTTTGCCACTGTCATACCTTGATGCGTTCCCCTAACGAGTTGGTTTGTCACTGTCATGTTCTGATGCGTTCCCCTGATGGGTTGGTCTGTCATTGTCATCTCCTGGCGGGTTCCCTGAGAGGTTGGTTTGTCACTGTCATGCCTTGACGAGTTCCCCTAATAGGTTGGTCTCATGCCCTGACGTGTTCCCCTAACTTGTTTCAATCACTTAAGATTTGTTGATTTCGTCTGGAATATCTAATGTGCGGAATACTTATAAGCTTGTAAGTACCTTCAGACATTCTCTACTATACTATTAAGTTTTTGAGATGTTTTCACTAATGACTTGTATAGTGTAGTGCAGTTTATCCCTTGATGACTAAATTAATCATCAGTGTATACAAAACTTGTGCAGATATATTAAGGTTTAAGTATTTACAGATGCACAACCAAAAAGTCTAAGCAACATCATCAACAATTGTACCTAATAGTAATTTTTGTTCCCTTTTTTAGATTTAGTTGATATAATTACTACTATAATTGTACAATTTGTACCAAAATATTTTTAATTTAACAAACTCAAATTTTAGTAAATCGTAAACTTTTATAAGTTACACTCAGAACTCATCCTTCATAAACTAGGTACCCATTTTTCATTGTTACTATATATGATTAATTTCTACATGTAAACTTCGTTTACAATTATTTAAACTATATACAGGAAAATTTTCACTATTGTAGCTAGAGGGTCCATTTGATACGCAAAAATATTTTTTGAAAAATGATTTTATAGAAATATTATTTTTTCAATTTTTAGTTGCTAATTTAAAAATTATATAAAAAATACAATTATGATGGTGGTAATGGTGGTAACTGAGGTTGTGGCAATGGTGGCTACGACATCATGGCCCCTCCATCGTTCAAATCCTATGTCTGTCACTTGGTGGTGGTGGTTTTGGTTAATTTTTGAAAATAGTTTTCTTATTTTTTAACATTTTTTTAATTTTAAAATTTTCATTATACAATATACATTGAAAAATATTTTTCGGGAAAACATTTTTCGTCTCCAAATAACAGAAAATAGCACAATTTTTTTTCTTAAATTTATTTCCTTGTTTCAAATGGAGCTAGAATTTCAAAATAAATCACGTAAATTATGTGTGAATTGTTCACAAAATTATGTACTTACTCAGAAGATTTTTCTCAAACATACTTCGCAAATATTTCCTCCGTACTATAAAAAGATTATCTTTAAAATATTAAAATTGTATATTTGATTGAAATAAAATCTATTTTTCATAAAAAAAAAATTATTAATGAAAAAGAGATCATAAGATAATAAAATTCTAGTGACAAAGATGAGATATTATAGCATGATTATTAATTAAAAGATTATATAAATATAACTATTATTTTGTAAAATAAAATTTAATTTTAGATATATGCTAAATCAAAAACGAAATTACTCGGTGTACTCCTTAAACTTTCATGGCCTCTAATATAGCGTTACAATATCATTTTGCGTAAAATTTATTGATATATAAATTTGTACCAATATTATTGAGGAAGTACTATTTTCAAAATATTTTTTGATAATTTTACATATAAATCTCACATTTCATATATAAATTATTTGTACTCTGTGCATTAAAAATTATATTAAATAAAATTTCACGTGGAAATATCAATTTTCATAATATTGCTCTCGCAAAAAGTGCGTAGTATCAGTTTCCGTGTAAAAATAAGACGTCTACGTGTAAATTTTATTTTACAAGGAACAAAGAGAAGAGCGCTGGGCCACTTATTTGGTGAACATTCCTAGGTGGTACCATGCATAACTTTCACGTATAACCATCATTTCACACATTTCACACTTTTGGACCAATTTTTCTTAAACTATCACGTTAGCCACGACCTCTTACAATGACTTCTCCCCATAAAATTATTCACCCCCATGCTAACATATTCTTATTTACATATCTTTTAATTAATATATGGATCTCAATTTCTTTAACAAACAAACAAAAATATATTTTATAAAAGTTTAAAAACAACATATATAGAAGGTTATATAAACTAATTAAAATTTAGAAAATATCTATAAACGTTAAGCCGAGACAATGCTTAAACTTGGAATTTTATATATATATATATGTGTGTGTGTATATATATGTATATATATATATATATATATATATATATGTATGCATGAATATAAATAGTATTATAGGCATATATATTTAAATTTTGAAAAATATATAATTTTGATGTAGGAGGATGAGGAGGAGGGTATGTAGCTAGTTTTGCAGTGGATCACATGGATTTTTTTTTCTTATAAAAAAAAAGAGAAAAATGAAACATAGTCTGACACTTTCCCTGGTCATGAAAAGAAATAATAGTAGTAGAAGTTGGATGGAGTTAACTAGAAAGGTCTTTTTCAAAGAAAATGACCCGGCCCGTTTTGTTTAATTTCTAAAGGAACACAAAACACGCTACCACCCTCCTTTTGTTTTCTTCTCTACTCCTTGGCTTCTTCCCTCTTGGAATTTGTGCTTTCAATTCTACCTTTCCTTCCTATCCCTTTCCTCAATCCAATCCAATTCTATTCCACCCCTTTTCCATCACTATCTTCTTCTTTTTTTCTCTTTCTTTGTCATAATTTTATGTATGTTGATTTAAGTTTTCAAACATTTTATATGTTTCAAAATTCGACATATATTTTAGTTCACATAAATTAAATTTTATAATTTAAATTAAAATAATTTTTTTATTTGTAAAATTTTTGAAATATAATATAATAAAAATACTTGTAAATATAAACTTTTTATATCTTTAATATTATTACAATTTATATCACAAATAAAGTTATAAAATTTATAATTAAAAAAATATATTTCTAATTTTTGAACGAGTAATTTTAATAATGGGTTTGCATTTTACAAACTAAATTTGCACTTACCTTCTACTCTTTTTTATATGAGAGACAGCTTTTACAAATAGGAGGGGGAAATTGAACCAGCGTAACATAACTTAAGGAGAATATGAACTTCTAATAAATATGGCAAATGTTCAAATTCAAGTTAATTTTTTAAAGGTTTAATTTTATATTTATATATCTATATATATATATATAGCTACTTGTACGCCGTTATTTATGTACCAGAAAGTGTTTACATCCTAAAATAATAAATAAAAATTCTTGTTATTTTGCATCTCATATGCAAAGCTAGAACCTTCTTCGAAGACTTGTTCATACAAATTTAGGCACAATGTGATCGATGACTTATCTGCAGCTAGCACCCAACTTCAATTTTTTTTTTAAAACAATGCAATGAGAGAATCTTTTTTTTATTATATATATACATATAGTTGTTACATTTTTTATTTTTCAAATCTTAACTAATTCATTGGAATTTTTAAGAGTTTATTTTATAAAAATTTAAGGGCCCATGCCAGAGCAGAAAACCCATTCACTGGCAGATGTTATACAACATGTCACATGTACCTTGAACCCTTTTCAAGCTATATTTTTCCTTATTGTAATTATTATATTCTATTTTCATTTTTTGTCCAAGTGGTCCAACCTTGCAAGCATTTATTTTATTATCGCAGTGTGGGAATATTAATATTAATATCAATATTAACGTACTACTCATGTTTTCAGTTCAAGCTTAATTAGTAGTGTACGCTTGCATGTATAGATTCAACATTCATTAATGCTATACACCAATATAGAAATCTACATATTCAACCAAAAAAGGAAAAAAAAAAAGAAATTTAAATAAATAAAATAAATAATATAGAATGCATCGATTGTTTTAAATATTGATCATCAAATATGCAGCCAGAGAGCGATCAGTGAAAATTGTGATGCTGCGGATCGGGCCATGGCCAGAAACCGGGTTGATCATCAATCCCATTGAATATGTTGCACAAGGTTTCGTCCGGAACTGTTTGATGAAGTCTCTGATGAGAATGCAGGAGATCTGGTGTGGAAGATGAACTTTGGAGGAATACTTGAGTTAGACCTGCTAATTGTCACAAAGATATTTACGATTTACTTATATATTATTGCGTACGTGAAATATATATCACAAACAAATTTGTTAAATACTATAACAAATTTATCGCAATAATATCGTAATAAATATCATCACCCTTAAAATTATCTCGAGATTAATGTTGCGATATTGTTGCGCTGAATTTGTTCTGGTGTCTAACAAAGGTTAGATTAGGAATTAAATTGTGTTTGTAGCTAGCATGTGGCATTAATTATTGTCGTATTTAATTACCAGTATTGTTGACATGATCACAACTATTCTCACTTCCATTGCTCCAAGAACCTTCATGAGTTTCTTTGTTGAGATTGATAGGTCTATTCCCGGTGCTTGGTTCTCTACCTTTAAGAGCCAGTAGCTGCAACACAATTAATATTATAAATCAGTTAATTAATTAATTAATTCATATTGAATGGACTGACTTAATTATTAATTAATTAATTTTCTGATTATATTATATAACTGGCTAGTTTCTTTCATGTGCTACCAGGCAAGAAAAATCTCAAAGTTTATTGTACTATATATACAAAAATTTAGTGCGAATATATAATCTTACGCACTCGTGCTGTGCTTAGATTTCCTGAATATATGACAAATTTAACCGTACGGATTAAAAGAGCATGCAAAAATAAACTATATGTAATTTTTTGAGTTTTTTTATATAATTTTTATAATTATATAAAAAATAATATATCTTAACTATTGAAAATATACAAATTTTATATAATTACAAGAACTATTCTATTCGCTATGAAATGATTTGAAAATTTGTGTACTACTTTATCTTATGATACTCTTTTAATCCGTACAATTTGATTTTTTTAGATAGATTATGAATTCATGGATATAAAATTAGTTGTTAGATAGATTATGAATTCATAGATATAAACTTAGTCGTTAAGATTTGAAATATAAGTTATAACTCAATTACCTTAACTCATGTATATATGTTTAATTAATTTAGTTAACTAGATCGATCCATCAAACTTTGAAGCTTATCGGAATTCTTTACAGCTCAATTTACATTGATTAGTTGGGAAATGACTTTTAACGGATCGCAATCATGATTAAGCTCTGAACATACAAAACAAACTAACATTTGATCGTCAATATATAATAAGGCAAATGCATATCATTAGTAAAAATGCCGATTTTTAAAGGCTAATAATTAAGTATCATAATAAGGATCAAATGATGAAGAAAATTGATTGCCTCCTGATGATTTTATGTATATACTGGGCAGGAATTCTTCGCACTATTAGTACAATTCTTTTTTTCCAAAAGAGATAAGAATTAATCAACTTCAGGAAGCATATGCGCGCGCGCACACACACATATATATATGTATGTATGTATGTATGTATGTGTTTGCAATTAAATGTTATTTCTATCAATTAATTAAGTTTAAGTGGAAAAGAAGAAACAAATAAGAACATGATGAGTACATAATTAAGCAAGGAAACTAGTGATATATGCATATATTGCGTGTGCGTGTGTACATATATACATATAGTATATAATAGGCAGGTAGCATATATATATATATATATGTATGTATACACACACACACATACCTCAGCATGAAGTTTTTTGTTGTGAGACTTGAGGGAATCATTGTCAGATCTAAGAGCATCAAACTGTCTCTTCAAGATATCATAATCTCTCTCCAACTGTTTAGTCTTCCAGCGAGCCCTCCTGTTTTGAAACCAAATAGCAATTTGTCTTGGCTGAAGTCCCAAGGCCCTAGCCAACTGCATTTTTCTCTCGGGCTCAAGTTTGTTACCCAACTCAAAGCTTTTCTCTAGCGCCTTCACCTGCTCCAAGTTCAGCCTCCTCTTCTTCTCTCCAAGTAATTGTGATCCGTCGTCTGACATCTCCTCTTCTCCACGCACTTCTTCCCGGTCCATACCCGAAAATGACATCGATCTCATCATCAGTAGTGGTGAACCACCTGCATGCGCGCAACAGCTAACACCATCATATCTATCTTCATCTTAATTTTCAATGTTGACCACAACTTACAAACATTAAGTAATTAATTAGTAACAATTGTAGCCAAATGGACTATATTCTACACCACACTAATTCTATGAATTATTCCCCTACATATATAGCGAGAGGGATATAATTCATGATACCATTTTGTTGAATTGTCTGCGAAATTTCCCTTGTTTTTAGAGCCTAAAGCTTTAATTTGTTGTCAGCAAATTCCGCTTATTTAGTTAGAGCAGGAATTAAGTAGCCCCTCATTATAGTGAAAGTTTGCCACTATAAATCTTCTTCCATTAGTTACACATTAACTGTATGAATCATGTGTGTGCGGGTGTGCTTGAATGTGAGACATAGGATAGAAGCCGAGCCGTTGGTGGTGGATACCCAATTCACGGTTTTAGGCATGCTCAATATTATGAGAGAGAGAGAGAGAGAGAGAGAGTTACCTTGGTAGTCTTGGGGAGGACAAGCGGAGGAGAGGGAAGAATGAGGGGAGATGGAAGAAGGGTGATCGTAGGGCTGAAACATGGGCTCAACTGGTGGGAGCTGGAAAGACATATCACTGAATACCATATATATATATATGTATGTATAATTTCAATTGATTTGAAGCTACGTATATATATATATATATATATATATCTGCTGCTTCCTCGCCCGCCCGGCCACTCCCCGAATTAAACTTGATGTTTTAGTGAACGTTTCTTTATATATTTGCTGTAGTAGTAGTATCTTGCTACCATGTGATGTTTGTTCAGTTCTCTGACTCTTATGGTGATAGATGAGAGAAGCTAGATCGATCGATCAGAGACACAACTTGATGAACATGGGTGTCAACAAATCTAGCAGCAGCACTGGAAACAGCAATTATATCTTAAGAAACAGACACTATATATACTATTTACCTCTCTTTTAAAATATCATATATTTTAACTTCTTTATATATTCATTCAAAATTAAACTAAAACACTAGTTTTCGAAACACATAATTACACGTGTATGGTTACGGGTACGTTTCTACTTTAAAAAATTTATAGCCGTAATTAATTGTTAAATGTAAGCGAAACTTTTGTTAATTTTGTAATTGGAAAAGATATATTCAAGCAAATTCTTGAAAGTCAGAATTGATTTTTATTTTTTTGTATTTTGATGTGTATGGAGAAAGGGGGGTGATCGATGCTTCCCCATGTAAACTTTTTTACTATTTCTATAGCACCCATCTCACAAAACGTAGCGCGTGGTTATAATATTTATATGCTTAGACACCTCAAAATTTCAAAATCTTATGGTTACTCCATTTATTATTTATTATTGTCATTTAATACTTTAAATAAATGTAGTGTATATTACGGTATTTATAGAGCATGTATACTAGGGTTTTTAATAAAAACAAAAGTTGAGTCAAAAGAAAATTTTAGTAATTTTTTCATACATTTGAGTCTATTTTCTATTTTTAGTTTCATCATTATTAATTTTCTAGGCCATCTCGCATTTATTAGATGCATTTATGTGATTTAGAGCATTTATTAGAATTATTATATCATTTTCTAGCAATTTCTAGAATTTAATTAAGCTCACATAGCATTTTTTAATTTTAGTTTTAAAGTCATTTTATAATTTTAAAACATTTTTTTTAGCATTTCTAGTATTTTTACACATTTTAAAACATTTAGTTTTAATTTTTTTAATTATTAAACACATTTTACATTTATCAAAAAAATACAAAATTCACCAAAAATGTCATTTTCAAATCCAACATGTATCTGCATCATCTCTAGTATCCTTAGATAATTGTTATTAATTTTATTACACTTTTCTACTATTTATTATTAATTATTAAATAAAATATATAACTATTATATTTATTATTGCATTTATTAAATATAATATGAAACTATAAAAATAATAAAATATAATAATATAAGTATACATATAATTTACTGTATATATATTATATAATATATGTTATATAAGTACATATATATATATTAATTAATTAATTAATTAACTAATTATTCAATTTCATTTTGCAGCCCACCATGTGTGCACAAGGGCTTGGTCGGCGCAGGAGGTCTTGTGTTCGAGACCAGCTAGGCGCAAATTTTTTACAAAACAAAAGGAAAAAAAAGAAAAAAACAAACGTGGCTGTGTTCATCAACTGCACCAAACGCTGCAGCATCAGCAACCAAATGTAGCATCAAAACGACGTTGTTTAGTGTCTGACGGTTAAAAAAATGAAAAATGGCAAGTCCAACCTGTTTCGATCGGGCCAGTTCGAACCGGACTGAACTGGTAGGCGGCCAGAAGGTTTTTTTCTTTTTTATTTATTTATTATTTTTCACTCATAAATCCTATTTTGTCTTAACGTTTTACCCAAATAAAAACTCTAGGAGCTCTCCAACAAATACCCAAACCTTCTTGTGGGCAAAAACACACCTTAACTCTCAATTTAAGTATTTTATTTCTCTCTCTTTGAATAAAATACTCACTCTCTCCAAATTATTTTAATTCATTAGTTTTAGATTATTAGTTTAAATATTTTCAAGTAAATCATTAGTTTTAGATTATTAGTTTAAATATTTTCAAGTAAAGAGTAACCACTTGATTCACTTCAAATCCCCAAAATTTGTAAAGAAAAACTCATATTCATTGTAACATTACTCGCATCCAAGGTATAATTTCATAAAATTCAATTTATTGCGCATATTTGCATTCTTATTGTTGATATATGCTTATTTTCTCTATAAATTCATACTATTTCAATAAATTGATCAGTTTATTTTATTAGACTTTTGCTATCATGTAAACATCCCTGTAAATTTTTCATAAGTTTTGGATTTATATTATGTCAGTTATTAATTCATCGATAAACATGAATTGTTTGGGTAACTGATGTTTGTCATCCTTTTCTTCTCCAAAATTTCTCAAAGACTTCAATTCCTAATGAAAAAATCCGTTGATTTCAAATCTAAAAATTAAAAAATTGTTTAAACACTGCTTATATGACTATGATGTTATGTACAGTAGTATTTATTGCGTAATAATTATATCAAAAATCCAAAAAAAAAAAAACATTCTCTTTCTTTCATGCATGCATATTCTGAGAAAAATATTTCATGGTCTTTCATTAATAATTAAAAATATTTGTTTGTTCTAGTCAAACCGATATGCTTTTTCTTCAAAATTGTTTATAGCATGTTCTTAATTCGTCAAATATCTTCAAGACTCCATGGAAAAATCTTTTGATTTCAAATATAAAATTTTCATAATTTTTTGAGTTTGTTTATTTTGTTTTGTATTATTAGAGTGCTTTTTCTATTTTAAAAAATATCAAACAATTTCCGAAAAATCAAAATAAAATTTTCTATAATCTTTACTGTTTTTAGGACTTTTAAAAAATATAAAAATAATTTTTACTTACTGTTCATGTATTTAATTAGTTTTCCTTTACTTAATTTTTAAAATTGATTTTCCTTTATATATATTTTTTATAAATAAGTCCAAGTCCATATCTCTATCATTAATGAGTTAGAATCTATAAAATTATTATTTGATAATATTTATTAATTACTAATGTAAATAGGTAAGTTTCGTAACTAGTAATAATTTCCTCATTAATTGCAAGATACTCATTAAATGTAAACACTTTTTCTTCAATGCAATAATTTTTTCTTTTCATGTTTACTTTGTCACCAAGTTAAATCTTTGATTAATGCTCTAGATCTTTAGTTACTTAATTTAGTTTCTTTAATTATTTAATTAATAGTTTAGTTTCTTTTAATTAATTGTAAATAATTGTCTTAAATATTAAATATGGAAGAGAGAATCGACAACCATGGTTACCATGGATATGAGGCATGCCTAACACCTTCCCCTTATATAATTAACCTCATGAACCTAGATTTCTTTTCGTAAACAACAGAGTTATCAAAATTAAAAGAGTTCTTAATCAATTTTTTGAAATTAATTTGGATGAGTTGGTATATCAATTTCTTTTTAATTAATACCAACTGACAGCTCTAAAAATTAAATGAACTCTTTTGATTCGATGCAAAAATCCAAAATAATTATTTTAATTAAATTCAAAATCTTATCAATTTTTTCCCAGGCGCGGAAATATGATGGGTTAATTTTGAAATAATTAGGAACAAACTTTCTAAAAAGCATTATGTATACCTCTACACTGAGATAATCGAGTATCTAGCACCTAATTTTTATAGACGGTGATTATACAAATGTTTAGACGGATATTATACGGGTGGTGTAAATTTTTTATTATTATTTCATATGTTACAAAAAACTAATATATTTAGTAACACATTTTTCCCATGCCAATTGATAATATAAAGATTTGTTAGAATAAAATAGTCCCAAGTGTTTGTAATGGACGGGGGGAGACCCGGGGGGGGGGGGGTGCGAATTCAAACACTCAAGACTTTTTCTTCTTTTTCAACTTTTTGCACAACAGGAAATAGCTACTATACTTAGAAAAAAAATGACAGATAATCTGATGAACACACGTATTTAAGTTAAAATAGATCTATTAAAACTTGAGGTTTTTCTGGAAATCTGGTTAATCAAAACTGTGATTAATCAGCTACAAATTCTGTAATGAATTACAACTTCTAATTCACACTCACTAGCTTCTAACTTTCTTTGAAATATTTCTCTCAAGATATATTACAAAGCTACTCTAGTAATTTGTATGCTTCAGTGTTTGTTTAATCCGTTGGATTGATACGTCGTGTAATGAGAATTCTTTTGCATATATAGAAGATCAGTAGTTGAACCCACGTGCCTAGACGTGCTGTTCTTTTCAACTTAGCCGCATATATGTCACATCGTTGTCATTTAGGAACCATGTGTCAGACTGCTTCTACTTTAGTTGTTTCTTTTTCATCTCCTGATCTGCGTGCATTTAATGTTCGAGAGTTGTCATTGGACCAACAAACTTCAAGAGATATCTTTCCAGTTAATATCTCTTGCTTTTTCAACAAGTTTCATTAATTTGCGTGTTAGACCTGATGACGGGTGTATGCAGTCACAACCATCTACTGACAGCAAGCCCTGACGTGAACTTGATCAGTGCTTCTGGATCCCCTGATGACAAGTTTTGTTAAAGACTGGATTAGCGCTTCAAACTTCACTTGAGTTTACTAAGTGCTTCTTGATCCCTTGATGTTATGACTTATGACATACACTGATGGCTTCCACTGATGCAGTGCTGAGCATTCCCCCTGACGGGTTTCCTTGATGGGTTAGCCTGACACTGTTATACCCTAATGTCTTCCCCTGATAGGTTGACATGTCTTGTTCATTCCCTGACGCATTTCCACTGATGAGTTTGACTTACCACAGCCATACCCTGACGCGTTCCCCTGACGGGTTGGTCTGCCTTTGTCATCCCCTGTTGGATTCTCCTAATGGGTTCCTCTGACAGATTCTAATCATTGAAGCTTTGTTGAGTTTGTTTGGAATGTCTGATGTGAGGAATACTTTGACTATCTTTGAGTAACAACAAACATTCCTCTTCACATATCAAGCCCTTAGAAGTTTCCTTGATGACTTGACTTAGTGAAGAATATTTCCTCCCCTGATGATCAGACTGATCATCAGTGGATGCAAAACTTGTGCAGATACTTAGGTTTATTGAATACCATAAGTATTTACAGATGCACAATTTATTCTGTAAACATCATCATCATTATTTAACTCTAACAATCTCCCCCTATTTATGATTATCATTTTGATAACCATAATTTTTCTTGATGCACTGATGATGATGTCAAAACCAAAACTATATACAAGAAAGAATTGTGTATGAAGTAGTCTAAAAAATATATATATCATTGTACAAATAATTACTATATCTATTACAACAAAAATATACAAACTTAGACATCAGGATCCCTTTTCCTTTTGGTTGAGACAAAGGGCAATGGATGACTTGATTCAATAGGTTGAGAGTCACTTCCAAGGCCTTGTCTTCTTTGATCTAGATTTTGATCAGGAATCTTGAGGCTGTTGTCTTCCCCTCTACTTCCAGTTGCTCCAGCTCCCTTTGAAGAAGTCTTTTGAAGTTCACAATGTTGACATTTTTGCTTGATTCCAAAGCTTCAAGGACATTTGATCTTTTGTCTGTTGGCTGCAGCAATTTGTGACCAGTAAAAGGTAATGATCTCCCCTTTAGAATTTTTGAATTCAACGCCCATGGGGCTTGTGATCATTTTAGGATATTCTTTGAATCCTTTTACTAGTTGCACATCCTTTACTGCAGCATCATTCCCATCATCAGCTCTGGTTTCTTCGATCTCTTTTATCACCCTCTGTATCAGCAAGATTCTGAACTGGATGACATGTTCATTTTTGTGATAAGCAAATTGGCTTAGAACATGCATCATCTCCTCCAGGTCAAGGCCATCAACGTCTCTGATTCTTATGCTCTTTTCCTACCCATCAGTGGATCTGTAAAATAGCTTCAATGGCCTCTCCAAGGCTGTGGGCAGGCTCCTGTCATCGTTGATGGCTTTCCTCAGCTTCTCGATCATCCCCCTCAAGTCTCTGTTAGCCGCTGATGTCTTGGAGATTAAGTTCAAGATCAATCACAGTTGTTTAGCATCCATTCTCCTAAACCAATCCATTGTTACATTGAATTGTGACCCACTCTTTAGTTGTACTGAAATTAGCTGATCTCTTTTATTGTTGAACCTGACATTTATGCTTTTTA
The DNA here is from genome assembly GCA_014636745.2 of Centella asiatica. Lineage (NCBI taxonomy): Eukaryota > Viridiplantae > Streptophyta > Magnoliopsida > Apiales > Apiaceae > Centella > Centella asiatica. The sequence continues at coordinate 28,596,950 of CM025785.1, read as the reverse complement.
TTGAGAACATGAATGTCAAATTTTTGCGCCTTTCTTCTCTTAGGGATTCAGCTAGAGTGGATGGACCATATGTTGTGGTTATAGGCGAAGGTGCCTGATCCTTGGCTTGGGTTTGGTGGCATCAGGGTCATCATTGTTTTCTTGGTTTTTATCCCCTGATGCACCCTTGGGATTTTGAAATCTTTTTGGCTGAGGTTTCCTGGAGGTTCTTGGCCTGACACTCTTTATCTTTTTCTGTTCTTCCTCCTTTGCCTTTGCCATTTCCCTCTCCTCTTCTTCTTAAAGTTGTTGTGCATAGAGTGCATCAACTTCTACGAGCTTCTTATCTTGAGGGTAGACCAGCTCCACTTTCCCGTCAATTACAGCTTCAATAGGTGTTGGAAAGTGGGTTGTCTTCATGACATCTCCAAGTAGCTTGGGCCCTGATTGAGTGTATGATTTCTTCTTTGGATCCTTAATTACGATGCCTTTGCCTTTGTCCTTGGATTTTGGAGCAGGAGTAGGAGCAGTCACATCCCCTGATGATTGTATTGTTGATTTCTCAGCAACATCCCCTGACAATGGCCTGGTAGATTTCTCCCCCTTTTTGACAGCATCATCAGTGGAAGTTGAGAGTCGGGATGTGACTTGAAGAACTTTGTTTAGAGTGTCAGCCATGGATAGTTGCAGAGATTCCATGCTTGACATCTGAGAGGTGAGATCAGCAAGTTTCTTGTCAACATTGTTGACTTGTTTCTTCATTCTGAGTAGAGTCTGGCTGGTCACAAGGGAGTCAACAACTTGTTGTACACTGTTGATTTTATTGGTGAAGTGTGTATAGAGCTTCTTGTTTTCAATATCTACATACTGACCAATCATGATTTGTGATTTTAACATTTTTATCAAGATTGGATCAATGGTTCTTAAGAGCTCCTGTTTGAGTAACTGTATAGTATCAGCCATTTGATTTTGCTGAAAGTATAAATCAACTCCAATGAACTGGAAAAAATCATCTGCTGGAGTATCATCTTCATCACTTTCAGAAGAGCTAGAATTATTTACAATATTTACAGTATCTGTATTTTCTCTATTTTCTTTATTTATAAGGATCTCATCCTTATCTCCCTCAGACTCTCCTTTTTCTATGCCTTCTAAGGCATCACTCATAGATTCTCATTTTTCTTTGCCTTCTAAGGCAATACTCTCATTCTCTCCTTTTGCCAAAGTCCTCTCAGGGGTTTGACTTTGCCTCTCTTCACTAAGTATTCTCACATCCTCACTCAAGATTGTCCTAAATGGGCTCCTATGGGCTGTGAGATCAACTACATAATTAAAACTACATAATTTATTTACAAGATCATCAAAAATTAATTAATTTTCTTATGTTTATATTTACATTTTTAATTATTGCAAAAGTTATTTTCAAAGTTAAAGAAGTTATTACCTCAAAATTAGAAGACTTACCTGAGAACACCTTAGTGATGGTGTCAAAGAGATAAGAAATCTCTCGCTTCACGTTGACCTTCTTGAGGTCCTTGAACTTTAACGTTGTAGAGGTAGCAGCGTTATAGCCCAATTCCCTCAAGAAATCAAGCAGCTTAGCATCCGATGGTACTTCCACAAGGTCTTGAAAAGGTAGTCCCAGAGTAGAATTAATTCTAAAAGGAGTTATTTTACCCTTTTCAGAAGAAATCTTGAACGAGATTCCCATTACCACATCAGCTTTTGTTGTGGAGTACATGAACTTTGCACTTGTCCAAAGTTGAGACAGTGATTCCCTCGACATTTCTTCATCGGTGAAGATTGTTTGACTATACTCAGAGTTGAGTAGATAATTCATCATTGGCTTGAAGCAATCACTCACCTCATCAATGTTGGAGAAACCCACATAATTTGTGGGTGTAACCACCAGATTCCTCAGAAGTTGTTGAACGTTGCTGGGTGCCATTGATACTGTTGAAGAGTTGAAGTTCTAGGGTTTCTGTGAATATGAGAGAGAGAAAAAGAAAACTTGAGCAAATATCAGAGATAAATTAGATGTTTTAAGGTGCTTTAAAGAGTAGGAGAGATAGAGTATAAATACACGCATTTTGACGTTTGAAAACTGCTCTTGAAAACACTCAATCAGGGAGTCATTTCAGTTCTGTGATAACACGTCATCAATGAGAGAAGAACTCCCTGATGAGTTGTCATCACTTTACTGAACATAATCCCTTGATGCAGTTAAAACCACTTTACCTTACCCTGATGCTCAATGTATGTATATACCCTAACCCTGATGCACGGATTGGATACCCTGACCCTGATGCACGGATCGGATACCCTGACCCTGATGCGCGAGTCGAATACCCTGACCCTGATACATCAGTCAAAAATGAATACAAACAAACAAAAAATATAGTATACATATATACATATATACATATTTACAGTACTTAACATTTATAATCACATATCAATTAATTTCATCATGAATTTATGAGATGAGTTAGGAGTACCAGCACTTTAGGCATTTGATAGATTGTGTTGTTCCAGCCACCTTTCTGACAAGACTTTTATCTAGATATTTTTCTTTCACTTTACATAACTCACCATGCCCAGCTCTCCAACTAGATTGAAGAAAGTGGCTTCATCAAGAGCCTTGGTGAACATATATGTCAGCTGCTTGTTGGTAGGAACAAACTATAGTTCAATAGTTCCATTCATAACATGTTCTCTGATGAAATGATATCTGATTTCTATATGCTTGGTTCTGGAATGTTGCACAAGATTTTCAGCAATGGCAATGGCACTAGTGTTGTCACACCTGATTGAAATTTTATTGAAGTTCAGGCCATAATCCATTAATTGATTTTTCATTCATAGAATTTGTGCACAGTAACTTCCAGCTGTAATATATTCAGCTTCAGTAGTTAATGTTGAAATTGAGTGCTGCTTTTTGCTGAACCAAGATACAAGCCTTCCTCCTAAAAATTGACAGCTTCCTGTTGTACTTTTTCTATCAATTTTGCATCCTCCAAAGTCAACATCAGAATATCCCAACAATTAAATTCCAGACTCCTTTGGATACCAAAGTCCCGACTCTATAGTGCCCTTGATATATCTCAAGATTCTTTTCACTTCAATGAGATGAGATTCCCTTGGGTCAGCTTGATATCTTGCACGAAGACATGTTGCAAACATAATGTCAGGCCTGCTTGTTGTTAGATACAACAGTGATCCAATCACTCCCCTGTAAGTCTTCAGATTAATTTTCTTTCCATTCTTATCAGGTCAATCTTGGTTGTAGTTGCCATATGTGTCTTTGCTACTTTTGAGTCCTCCATGTCAAATTTCTTGAGAAGTTCTTTAGCATATTTAGTCTGATGAATGTAAATTCCATCAGTGACTTGTTTGATTTGTAATCCTATTAGGTTTTATAACATTTGATGAGGATTGTCTTTAGATTACTTAGATATACAAATGTATAGAAAGTGTTAATTAGTAACACTGAAGTTTTGTAGCCAGTAGTTATCTCTTTGATTGTAATTATTCATTCTTTGTAAAGAGATAGATTAATTTTTATTTGTAAGTAAACTGCTGGAAAGTTGTATCAAAGCTTCAATAAGTCAAAATGTGTATTTGATCCGTCGGAGATTACAAAAAGGCTTATCGGAGACTAAGGCAACACTTGTCAGAGACTAAGTATTTTGCCTATCGGAGACTACAGCTTACGTCATCAGAGACTAAGTCTAAAGCGTCAAAGACTAATGATGACTTTATCAGAGACTAAGCCTAAAAGTATCGGAGACTAAATAACTCTGTCGGAGACTACACAACCTGATCAGAGACTATACGACCAGAGACTAAACGATTAGGGACTAAAAGCTAAAGTCGTCAGGGACTAGTCGTGACTTATTCCTTCATGAAATAAAGAGTTCGAATTGAATAAGGAATGTCTTCCACGTAGATCAAGATATTATTGAAGACGTAACTGGTAAGGAAACAAGCCAGAAATCTGTTCCTAATCAAAAAGGAAATATTGTAGTTGATTCGAATAAGGAAGCTAAATCATTATTGATTTAGAATAGAAATTGAGTAATTCAGTTTTAAGTAGTTGTAATTAGGTTTATAGAGAATTGTAATTCGAAGCTGTATAGGTTTTCATAGTTTTGTATCTTTACTATACAGAAAAGAAAAGAAGCTGATGATTATATTATTGTGATTGTTAGAATTTGTATTCAATTGTTAAATTCAATAAAAGCAATTGTTTATAAATTGATTTGAGTTCTTGTTCTTTATTTTCGCAAGTAATAATTAATATCTTGAAGAACAAGCAATCGAAAAGAATTCAAAGAACTTGTATTCAACCCCCCTTCTACAAGTTCGCGGCTATCTCATTGGGAAAACAATTGGTATCAGGGCCTTTAGTTGAATTTATTCAATTAACACGTTCCAAGAGATGGCCAAGATGAAGCAAGCAGCTCTAACATAATGGCTTATGCAGGAAGTCGTGATGGTGGAACCAGAATTCCAATTCTAAAACGAGAAGAATATCCTATTTGGAAGTAAAAGATGTACATGCACTTGAGAGCAACAGATCCAGATTATATTGTTAGGATTGAGAAAGGTCCATATCTACCCAGGAAATTTATTCCTGCTAAAACTGTTGAAGGATCTGTTGTGGCTGAACACTTTGAACTTGCTCCTGAAAGTGATTATACAAACGAAGACAAGTTGCAAGTGTTAAAGGATGCTAAGGTTATGAACATACTCTACAATGGTATTGACAAAAATATGTTCATAAGCATTATCAACTGCACAACATCTAAGCACATCTGGGACACTATCAAAGTCCTGTGTAAAGGGACTGACCAAGTTCGAAAGAACAAAAGGTCATTGTTGACACAACAATATGAGTTCTTTCAAGCAAAGCCTGGTGAACCAATAACGTCAGTAAATGACAGGTTCAATACTTTGCTTAATGAGTTAAAGATACTTGGAAAGTCCTATGATAATGAGGATGTCAACGCCAAGTTAATGAGATCTCTCCCACCAAGTTGGGATCCAAAGACTACAGCTATAAGAGAGGCTCATGACTTGGACATACTCACACTGGACAGACTCTAAGGCAATTTAAAGACTTATGAACTTGAGGTAGAGCAACGACAACGCATGCATGGCAGGGACAAAGGAGATGCGTTAATGGTTGAGACAAACAAGTCTTAAGAGAAGCCTGATGATGTAACTTCTAATGCAAGCTCGACTGATGAGGAAGATGAACTGGATACTGATGATGACATGGGGGAATTCATGGCATTCATGGTCAAACAGTTCAAGAAATTTAGAGCTAGTAGAAAAGGAAGAAAGTCGTCAAGGAAGCCTAACCCAAACGTGAAGGTCAAACTGTGACCTTTGACAAGAAGAAAATCAGGTATTACAACTGTGATGGGTTAGGGCACTTTGCCAATGAGTGCAGGAAGCCTAGATCTAGTGATAGAACTAAGGATGAAAAATCAAGGAAAACGGGGAACGACTTTGCTAACAAGAAGTTCAAATCAAAAAGCAAAGCCTTGATTACTGAGGGTAAAGATTGGATTGACAGTGATTCTGAGGAAGAAGTTGTCAACTTTGCCCTAATGGCTCGAAGTGACGAGCCAAGTGATTCTACAAAGGTATGCAATGCAAATTAGAATTTTAATGTGCTTAACTTAATTGATACATCCAATATAGAAAGCATACAAAAAGATATGTCTGATTTGCCTGTTAGTTTTAGATCTTTAACTATTGAACATACTAATGTAAAAGAATCACGTGACCTTCTCTTGAAAAGAAACAAATTTCTTGAAGAGAGATTGGTGCAATTTGACACTATCAAGTCTGACTTAAACAAAGCTCATCATATGATCGATACTTTGAAAAAGAGGGAATATTACTTAGTAGAGCAACTTGAAAATGCTCAAGCTAAGATTAAACAATGGAATAATTCCTCTAAAAAGTTAACAGACTTGCTAGAATGTCAAACAATAGGTCAAAAATTTGGACTAGGTTATGATGAATATCTAGACAAGAGTTCAGATTTAGATGATCTATTTGAAGCTGCTAACTCCACTACTAGTAAGCCAAATGTTTTAAAAAAAATTAACTTTGTCTCTCCTGTCAATGAATCCAAAATTATTAACACTCAAGATCAACAAGTCACTGCAAAATCAGAGATTGATCAAAAGATAGTGAACACTGTTGATAAGAGTGAGAATAAAAGATTAAATATTGGATTCATGACAAAGACACAATTAAACAAAAAATTGGAAAATATTCCTATGAACAAAAGCTGAAACATTAGTGGAGTCTAGCAGAAATAAGAAAAATAGGAATGGAAAGATAGGCATTAATAAATACACAAATTATGTTAGAATGCCTGAAACTCCTAGAAAAACATGTCATATATGTGGTAATCCAAATCACATAGCTATGCATTGTAGGAGTAAAAATAAAATTCCTATAATAGGAACTGCACATTCAAAGACAATAAAAGATAAATCACCTGTAAAAAGGTCAAATCATCTTTGCATTAACAATGAAAATCCTAAGCTTGACAGTCTCTCACAAAAAGGTAGAAAGACTAGTGATTGTCCATTTAAAGTTAAAAATACTAAAAGATAATCAACTCAATCTGAGTCAAGTCTTGAGTCTATAACTAGTGAGAAAGTACCCAAGAAAGTCTGGGTCCCAAAAATTTCTAACTAGTTACTCTTTACTGTACAGGACAAAAAGAAGAAAACATGGTACTTGGACAGTGGCTGTTCAAGGCACATGACTGGAGATAAGTCCTTGCTAAAACAGTATGAAGAGAAAATTGGCCCAAAAGTCACTTTTGGAGATGACAACAAAGGCCATACCAAGGGTTATGGTAGTGTTGAACATAGAGATGTCATCTTCACTGAAGTAGCACTAGTTGATGGCTTAAAGCATAATTTATTGAGTGTGAGTCAACTATATGATAAGGGATTTAATGTCACCTTCAAAGAAGATCAATGCTTGGTGTGTGACAAAGAATCTGATAATGTGATATTAACAGGGAAAAGAAAAGGAAATTTGTATGTTGCAAACCTTATATCTTTCACTGATCAAATCACATGTCTATATAGCAAAGCTTCAACTGATGAAAGTTGGCTTTGGCATAAGAAGTTTTCCCACTTGAATTTCAAGGATATCAACAAGCTAGTGAGGAAAGGATTGGTAGCTGGCATTCCACAATTGGAGTTTACACAAGATGGATTGTGTGATTCATGCCAGAAAGGGAAACAAAGAAGTGTATCATTCAAAAGCAAACCAGCAACATCAATCACTGACCCTTTACAGTTGCTACACATGGATTTATTTGGTCAAGTGAATGTGATGTTTATCTTAAGAAATAGATATGCTTTGGTTATTGTGGATGATCACACGAGGTATACTTGGGTAAAATACCTCCATACAAAAGATGAAGCTGCTCAGTTGATAATTGATCATGTCAAGAAGATAGAAACTGAGTCAGGAAAAACAGTAAAGGTAATAAGAAGTGACAGAGGAACAGAATTCAAGAATACCCAAGTTATTGAATTCTGCACTGAAAAAGGAATAAGTCATCAATTCTCTGCTCCAAGAACCCCTCAAAAAAATGGAGTTGTTGAGAGGAAAAACAAAACCCTTATTGAAGCAGTAAGGAATATGTTACAAGAAGCTAAGCTTCCTACTTATTTTTGGGAAGAAGCTATTAGCACAGCTTGCTTTACACAAAACAGATCCTTGATAAACAAAGCATACAACAAAACACCTTATGAATTGATGACTGGGAGAAAACCAACTCTCAAGTTTTTACATGTGTTTGGTTGTAAGTGCTTTGTACTAAGAGATTCATCAGAGACAAGAGGAAAATTTGACAGCAAGTCTGATGAGGCAATCTTTTTAGGTTATTCTCTGTCAAGCAAGGCATACAGAGTATATAATCTAAGAACAAAGGTCATTGTGGAATCAATACAAGTTGTATTTGATGACAGAAAAATTCCAAGAATGATTGGACAAGGATTGCATGAACCTCTCAGTTTTGAGAATGAATTGGATGCATGGGAATATCCAACAGAGAATGCTGAAAATCCCCAAGATAGTAATGATCCCTACATAATTGAGGGGGAGTTAACGGTTGTGCATGAAGTACCAAGAACTAATACTCTATCAGTGACTAGAGTATTAGATGAAGCACAAGAGACTGGTGACATTAGTATACCATTGGAGACTAATGGTTCACCAGGGACTAGTGTCATTGATGCACAATCGGAGACTATCTTGACACCAGAGACAATAGAGATAAACAACTCAGGGGGAGCTAATAATGTAGAAGTCAATGGTTTAGGAGGAGCAGTCTCTGATCATGAAGCTAGAATAGACAACATTAATCTAGAAAATGAAGCCTCCACTTCAAGGTCAAATCTACCACGTGCAATTCCATGGTTGAGTGACCACACACCAGATTTGATTATTGGAAGTCTAGAAGATAGAGTCAAGACTAGAAATGCAACTCAAAATGAATGTTTATATCTCAGTTTTCTCTCAAAGATTGAACCAAAGAAATTTGAGGAAGCACTTCAAAATCCTGACTGGATAATAGCCATGCAAGAGGAGTTAAACCAATTCATAAGAAACAAAGTCTGGAGACTGGTACCCAAACCAAGGAATAGATCAATTATAGGTGCCAAATGGGTCTTCAGAAATAAATTAGATGAAACTGGTACAATCACAAGAAATAAAGCAAGACTGGTTGCAAAAGGATATTCTCAAGAACAAGGAATAGATTATGATGAAACTTTTGCACCAGTAGCAAGACTTGAAGCAATCAGAATCTTTTTGGCTTTTCCAGCCTACAAGAACTTCAAGGTGTACCAGATGGATGTCAAAAATGCTTTCTTGAATGGAAAATTAGAAGAGGAAGTCTATGTTTACCAACCCCCAGGTTTTGTGGACTCCAAATTTCCAAATCATGTCTACAGGTTAGACAAAGCACTTTATGGCTTAAAACAAGCACCAAGAGCTTGGTATGATACTCTATCTCAATTTTTACTTGAAAACAAATTTGTTAGAGGTATCATAGATAAAACTTTATTTTATAGAAAGCAAGGCTCTGACATAATACTTGTGCAAATATATGTAGATGATATTATATTTGGTTCTACAAATGAAAAACTTTGTGAAAAATTTTCAAAACTAATGCAGTCTAGATATGAAATGAGTATGATGAGAGAATTAACATTTTTCTTAGGATTGCAAATAAAAAAATTAACTGATGAAATTTTTATCAGTCAGTCCAAGTATATAAAAGACTTATTGAGAAAATATGATTTGGTTGATTGTGCATCTGCAAAAACACCCATGCCTACTGCCACTAAGCTAGATAAGGACTTAAAAGGAAAGAAAATTGATACTACTAGCTATAGAGGCATGATAGGCTCTCTTTTATATCTAACTGCAAGTAGACCTGATATAATGTTTGCTACATGTTTATGTGCTAGATTTCAAGCTGACCCTAGAGAGTCACATTTGATTGTTGTAAAAAGAATACTTAGATATCTAAAGGGTACCCCAAACCTTGGTTTATGGTATCCCAAAGAATATGATTTTATTCTAATTGGTTATTCAGATGTTGACTATGCAGGTTGCAAGCTTGACAGGAAAAGCACAAGTGGAAGCTGTCAACTTCTTGGAGGCAGACTTGTCTCTTGGTTTAGCAAGAAACAAAATTCAGTTTCTACTTCAACAGCAGAAGCTGAATACATCGCAGCTGGGAGTTGCTGTGCTCAGATCTTATGGATCAAAAATCAACTCCTAGACTATGGTATGTCATTATGCAAAATTCTTATCTATTATGATAATACTAATGTCATAGCTATAACAGAAAATCCAGTGCAACATTCAAGAACAAAACACATAGATATTAGACATCACTTCATAAGAGAACATGTAAGTGAAGGAAATATTGAATTGCACTGGGTTACAACTGATAAACAACTTACAGACATATTCACAAAGCCTTTAGATGAATCTACTTTTTCTAGATTAGTGTCTGAATTAGGAATGTTGAATTATGCTTCTAAAAATTAATTTCACATTTTGAAAGCAAGTTGTTTAGTTGTAAGAAGCTAGAATTTAATTTCTGTTTGAAGCTGTTCTTAATGGACATAATTTTAGTAGCTAGAATTTAATTTCTGGTTGAAGCTGTTTTAATTAAACAGAATTTTTGAAGCTAATAATCATTAACTAGATTGTTGGAAATAATTTGAAAAAGAAAATTGTAGCAGGGACTACATTTACTTAGTCCCTGAAAGCTTAAGAGAAAGAGACTATCTTAGTCCTTGGTCATTGTTTTTTCTTAGTCCTTGACTAGTCAAAAATGAACTATCGGAGACTAGCTTAGTTCCTAATAGTGTTTTTAATTAGTCCCCGACTTAATTAAAAATTGAACTATCGGAGACTATCTTAGTCCGTGACAGTGTTTTTAACTAGTTCCCGACTTAATTAAAAATTGAACTATCGGAGACTATCTTAGTCCCTGACAGTATTTTTAATTAGTCCCTAATTTAATTAAAAATTGAACTATCAGAGACTATCTTAGTCCCTGACAGTGTTTTTAATTAGTCCCCGACTTAATTAAAAATTGAACTATCGGAGACTACCTTAGTCCCCGACAGTGTTTTTGATTAGTCTCTGACTCAATCAAAAATGACTTATCGGAGACTAATCGGGTCTAGTCTCTTATGAGTGAACATATAAGAGATTAGAGCAATCTTCGATCGAGGGCAATTTGGTAGTTACTCATATCCACGATCGAAAATGGTTCACTATCTTTAGAATTGCAAACGTTTCTAACAATTTGATAAAAGTAAATTCAAACATCTTTGCAATCAGAAACTCTTAAGCTCTAGAAATTATTTTCTCTACAAACACTCTGCAATTTAACCCTTTTTCAAAGAATTTCTTCACAAGTTCACACAGATCTATTCAATGGTGACCAAAACAGTATGCTTTAAGTTTGGAGACTTTGATATCATCAAGACTAACCATACAGGGGTGGCTAACAAGCATGAATTTGAAGCACAGTACCACCCTTTCGTGGATTTTCTTCAAAACTCCACACTTTCCTATGCTATATACGATGCTCCCACACAAGCCGCTGAAGTTATCACGGCTATGTGGTCCAGTGCTACTGTCCAGGATGAGAATACTGATTCTCCTGTGGTAAGTTTCAGGTATGATAATATTGTCTATAATATAGATTATACTGTTGTTAATAATGTTTTACATTTACTTGTGTATGAAAACTTTGACTCTCATGCCTCTGATGAAGAAATTTTTGCTATATTTAAAAATTTACATTATTCATCAGAAATTGTTTCTGTTGGGTCTATCACACGACCCCATCTAAGGCAGGAGTGGTCACTATTCTTTGACATTATTACAAAAACTTTTACTTCTAAATACAGTGGCTATGATGCTATCACTACACTCACACAACAAATTACTTCTAGTGTGTTGTATGATAGACATCTAAACATTGGGGTTTTAATTCTGCAAAATCTTTTGGTAAATCTTAAATCCGGTAATAAAAATAAAATTTATTATGCTAGGTTTTTTATGATGATTGCATATTATCTAATCCCTAACCTTAATATTATTGGCATGCAAGTTGTACCAACTGTTTTGCAGAGTAAAAGAATTTTTACTAATGTGAAGCATAAATCTACAAAGGTAAAGGTTCCTTTATTTTTTCCTCCTGTCATGAGATCTACTCACATTGATAGGCTTCCAAACCTTTATTCTTTGTTATTTTTTGAGGATTCTGAAAACCAAAACCCTATTAATCCTCCAACCACTTCACAACAACAATCTATAGCCCCCTCCACAGTTTCCCAAAAGACTGTGGTTGCAAAGACTCAAACAGCCATCACAAAGCTCCCAATAAAAAGAAAAATAATTGAGGGAGTAAGTGAGGATGAGGGAGATAAAGAAGCTGAGGTGGCACCTCAGAGAAAGAAGAGAGTTCTAACCCTAAGCCAAAAGGAATCCATTGCTTCCCAAAAGGCAATGGAGGTTAAAAGGAAAAACAGTGAACTGTCAATATCCTCCCAAAAGGATGTTGACATTGAAGAAAGTTCCCAACCAGGAACAACCTGTACAGAGTCTGCACAACCTCTTGTTCCCCAACAAGAGGAACCACAGAGAGAGAAAATACAAGAAAAGAGTGACACCAGGAGTGCACACACAGAGTCATTTATTGATGTTCCTCAATTTTTAATGTCTGAGGAACAACCAACACTCCAAACTATACATTCTTCTCCTTTTTCTCCCATTCTTGATTCTTTTGATACTACTAATTTAAATCTTCTTGATTTTCCCAAGAGGAGCCACTATTCGAGACAAGCTCTCAAACTTATTCCATGGAGAGATCCCTAGCCCCAGCAACACAAAGGGAACCCACTCTCCATGCAGTCACAAGTAATTCTCCTTTACCCCTCACTTTTTTAGGACAGAGTGTACATATCCATATGAGTGATGATGTGAGAATAATTAGTGAGAGTCAGGCCCCTGACCTAAAAAAAGGAGAGGACATACACATACAAGAGATTCAAGCATTAGAGAGCTTAGAAAAAGGAGAGCAAGAGAAGCTGGGTGTCCAACCCCAGGCAAAAGGAGAGGGTGTGAGCAAGGATGAGATCCTTGAAGAAAATAACAGAGAGAAATTTTCAGCAGGTGCATTTTTACAACCTGTTGAAACCATCACCCCAGAAGCTCAAGTTTCTTCTGCTCCCTCCACAATAATCCAAACAGGAGAAATTGGGACCAGTTCAAGCACAGGGGATGCAACATTACATGTTATATCTGAAATGTCCAATGCAGACTTTGAACTCCTATATGGTCTACAACAAAGACAAGACCACATTTCTGTATTGAAGACAGGGCTTACAAATGACCCTGTGCCTGAAGAACTTGAAGAGGAGAATGTGGATGTTTGGCTTGATGCAAACTACACAAACTCTCTTGAGGATGCAGCTGCCCAACTCAGGCAGGACTATGTGACTAACATTGGGTCAACTGCAGCTGCCCCATCCATCGAGGATATACTAGAAGAAGTAACCAAGGTGGATAAGAAACATACAAAGTTTCACCACTTCTTGGTTACTGGCATCAATAGGCAGTCAAAAGAATGGAGGAAAGAATGGAGTTGGAAACAGACAAAAGAAGAAGGTGCTATGAAGGACACTTGCCAAGGAGGACTATTTCTTCAATTGATTCTATCATCAAAGACAAGTCCAAGACTGACAGTAGAATTTAAGCCCTTGAAGCCAATGTCCAACTCCTCCTTCAAAAACAAGACAAAATGGAACAACTCCTGCTACAGGCAATTCCTCATTTGGTCACCTCCTCCCATTCTAAAGATGCTGATGTCAAAAAGGGGGAAAGTGGTCATTCCAAACATGTTCCTGTACCTAAACCACAACCAAAATCTATTCCAGTCCTTGATGCAGAATTGCAAGCAATGATGGACAGAATTTTGAAGAAACATTCTGATCTTGATGCAGCTACAAAGTCAACAACAACAACACAACCACCACCAACAACAACAATACCAGCAGCAACAGTAGCAGCAACAACAAAGAAAGCTCCTCCTCATACTCAACAAACTGCACAAGCCCCAAGCATAACCAAAGACAAAGGCAAGGGGGTCATGGTTGAAGAATCAAAGAAAAAAGACTCTACTCAACCAGGACAACCCAAGCTATTGGGGGATGCCATGAAGACTGCTCACTTTCTCACTCCAGTTGAATTGATAGTGGATGGGAAAGTAGAGTTAGTTTATCCTCAAGAGCAAAAATTGATTGAAGCTGATGCTTTATTAGCTCAGAAACTATAAGAGGAGGAGGACATGACAGCAACAAGGGAAGAGGAGGAGACAAAGAAAAAGAAGATCTCTGCAAGAAGATCAAGTGCACAAAAAGCAGCCATCACCAAAAAGAAAAATAAGGAGATGGAAGAGGCAGAGAAGAAATCGAGAAGGAGGTCTTTGGTCCAGGAATCTACAAAGAAACCTGTGATTAAAGCATCTATCAAGAAGCCTATATCTTGAGAACCTCCAAGGCCAATCGAGAATGCCTTAGTGGCTATGAGTGGACCAACAAAACCACAAACAGTTCCATCAAGGAAGTCTTATAAGGTTGAAATGGCTAGTACTGAAGAAATCATCAAGGCCTTGAAAAGGAGTACAAAGTACATAAATTTGGTCAAGGGTAAGGACAATAAAGAATTGCTCCATATCTTTTTAAAAGATGGAGAATCTTTGAAGTTTGAGAGGCCAGCCTTGGAGGAGCAAACAAAAGAAAATTTGGAGTGGTTGCTGACTGTAGTGCTTGAGACTTCTGATCTCAACAAGGGATTTCGAAGGCAAATTCAGAAGGTGATGAAGGTGAGACATAACTTGGACACAGTGCCAGAAGTTGATCCTAAACCTCTCGGATTGTGATATGAGACTTTCCATGGAGAGAAAGTTTTCTTCAACTATAACAGAGATATCAACAGTGTCACTTAGAGACACATTGAAGGATTTATTAATCTACTCAAGGATGCAGAAGAAGAAACAGAGATAATCTTGAAAAAGTTGTTGATAGAAAGATTGGAAGTGCTGAAGAAAAATAGGAGGTAAAGCTGTTGTGTTGGAAGGTATGTTGATTGTTGAATAAGCTGTAATTTTTATTTTTTATTGAAGCCAGACTTAAAGGATTTAAACTTGAGTCTTGGTGGAAGCTGAATGACAAATCAAAGATCTTAATTCAGATACATTTGTAGTTAGTAATTCTTTATTCTTTATTCTAAGTAATACTTGTAATTTTGAGTTTTGACATCATCATCAACCTTGAAATTATGCTTATCATTCTGATATTCATAATTAGGGGGAGATTGTTAGGTTTTATAACATTTGATGACGATTGTCTTTAGATTACTTAGATACACAAATGTATAGAAAGTGTTAATTAGTAACACTGAAGTTTTGTAGCCAGTAGTTATCTCTTTGATTGTAATTATTCATTCTTTGTAAAGAGATAGATTAATTTTTATTTGTAAGTAAACTGCTGGAAAGTTGTATCAAAGCTTCAACAAGTCAAAATGTGTATTTGATCCGTCGGAGATTACAAAAAGGCTTATCGGAGACTAAGACAACACTTGTCAGAGACTACAGCTTACGTCATCAGAGACTAAGTCTAAAGCGTCAGAGACTAATGATGACTTCATCAGAGACTAAGCCTAAAAGCATCGAAGACTAAATAACTCTATCGAAGACTACACAACCTGATCAGAGATATATGACCAGAGACTAAACGATTAGGGACTAAAAGCTAAAGTCGTCAAGGACTAGTCGGGACTTATTCCTTAATGAAATAAAGAGTTCGAATTGAATAAGGAATGTCTTCCACGTAGATCAAGATATCATTGAAGATGTAGCTAGTAAGGAAACAAGCTAGAAATCTGTTCCTAATCAAAAAGGAAAGATTGTAGTTGATTCGAATAAGGAAGCTGAATCATTATTAATTTAGAATAGAAACTAAGTAATTCAGTTTTGAGTAGCTGTAATTAGGTTTATAGAGAATTGTAATTCGAATCTGTATAGGTTTTCATAGTTTTGTATCTTTACTATACAGAAAAGAAAAGAAGTTGATGATCATATTATTGTGATTGTTAGAATTTGTATTCAATTGTTAAATTTAATAAAAGTAATTATTTATAAATTGATTTGAGTTCCTGTTCTTTATTTCCGCAAGTAATAATTAATTTCTTGAAGAACAAGCAATTGAAAAGAATTCAAAGAACTTGTATTCAACCCCCCTTCTAGAAGTTCTCGGCTATCTCACTGGGAAAACAAATCCCAAGAAATAAGATAACTCACCCATCAAGCTCATTTCATACTTGCTTTGCATGAGTTTGGAGAACTTTTCACACAGTCTAGTGTCAGTGGATCCAAAGATAATATCATCAACATATACTTGATACCTCTTGTAAACTTGTTCTCCACCAGAAACTTAGACAGTGTGTCATACTAAGCTCTGGGAGCTTGCTTCAGTCCATAAAGTGCCTTTTCTAATTTGAATGCATGATTTGAGAATTTTGAACTTTCAAATCCTGGAGGTTGTTGGACATACACCTCCTGTTCCAATTTCCCATTGAGAAAGACACTTTTCACATCCATTTGATAAACTTTGAAGTTTGAATGTGCTGTATATTCTAAAACAAATCTTATAGCCTCAAGTCTGGTCACTGGTGCAAAAGTTTCATCAAAATCAATCCTTTCCTCTTGAAGATAACCCTTTGCAACCAGTCTTGCTTTGCTTCTGATAACAATGCCAGCTTTATCCATCTTGTTTTTGAATACCCATTTGGTACCTATTATAATTCTATCTTTGGGTTTAGGTATCAACTTTCATACTTGACTTCTTTCAAACTTATTTATCTTTTCTTGCATAGCCATTATCCAATCTGCATCTTGAATGGCTTCTTCAAATTTCTTTGGCTCTACTTGTGAAAGAAAACAAACATATAAGCATTCATTAGATGTTACTTTTCTGATCTGCACTTTCTTGTTTGGATCACCAATAATCAGATCTGATGTGTGACTTCTAGACCATTTGGGATTGGAGATGTATCTTGATGAGCTTGCTTGATTATCATCTCCTCCCCCTAAGTCTGTGCTCCCAGCTTCTGAGAAAACTCCCCCTAAATTAATGCTTAAATCAGGGTTATAGTTATCCCTTGATGGTGCATGCCCTGATGGAGTATCCCCTGAACTGTTGTCCAGGAAATTGACTCTATCTGTTGAAGGGACTTCTAAAATGTTTGGATTGATATCAAGGATGGATAAATTTTCCATTTGTATGCACTCATCAACTTCATTCTCTTGACAATCAAAATCATCTTCATTTTCAAATCTTAGTTCTTCATGAAAACCAGGATCTTCAAGACCAGAGATGTCTTTATCATCAAAAACTACATTTATAGACTCCATCACCATATGGAGTCTTTTGTTATAAACCTTGTAGGCCTTCGAAGTCAGGGAGTAGCCTAGAAAAATTGCTTCATGAGCCTTTGGATCAAATTTTCCTAGGTTTTCACCAAAGTTTTTTAAAATAAAACATTTGCATCCAAAAACATGAAGAAACTTGATGTTTGGCTTTCTCCTTGTCATTAGCTCATATGATGTCTTGTTGTGAGCCTTGTTGATTAAGGACCTATTTTGAGTGAAGCAAGTAGTGGAAATTGCCTCAGCCAAAAAATAAGTAGGAATCTTTGCCTCTGCTAACATTGTTCTAGCAATTTCTATCAGGGTTCTGTTCTTCCTTTCCACTACACCATTCCGTTGAAGAGTCCTTGGAGCATAAAATGTATGATTGATGCCTTTCTCCACACAAAATCCATCAACAGCTGCATTCTTAAATTCAGTTCCATTGTCTGTCCTGAAAATTCTAACCACTGACCCTGACTCAGTTTCCACTTTCTTAATATGGTCAATGATTTGTTGAGGAACTTCTAATTTAGCATTTTGAAACTTAACCCAAGTGTATCTAGTGTAGTCATCCACAATAACCATTGCAAATATTTTCTCTGACACTGACATAACATTGACAGGGCCAAAGAGATCCATATGAAGTAATTGAATTGGATCTATGATCATTGTGGCTTCCTTGCTGACAAAGGATATTTTGACAAAGGATATTTTCTTTCTTAAATGAATTCCATTTGAGGTAGCCCAGTTACCAACTCTCTCTTCGCTAAATCATTGATATCCTTGTAGTTTAGGTGAGAGAGCTTCTTGTGCCACATTCTGCTCTCATCAGGGGTTGCCTTGCTGTAGAAACATGATTCTCCACTTACTGAATTTAAATCAGCAATGTAGAGATCTCCTTTTCTTATCCTTGACAAGACCAGCTTCCCATCATCCTCATTTGAGATCAAGTACTGATCCCCTTTAAAAGAAATAATGTATCCTTTGTCACACAGTTGACTTATGCTTAACAAGTTGTGCTTAAGCCCATCAACTAGTGCTACATTTTCAAATGAGACATTCCTATTTGTGGCTTTGCCATAACCAAGAGTCAGTCATTTGCTGTTATCACCAAAAGATATTACTGGACCAACCTTTTTTTAAAATTTTGTGAGCAGGTCTTTGTTTCCTGTCATGTGTTTTGAGCAGCCACTATCTAGAAACCAGATTTGACTATTTTTGACTTTTCCCTGCACACAACATACATTTAATATATGCTTTTAATTTATCAACAACTTCCTTATCTTTACCCTTATTGGTGCATACTTGAACAATAGGTAAATCATCAGCATATAATATTGTGACTGATAAAACTTGTGGTTTTTCTTTACACTGAAAAGATAAATGATTATTACTACCACAATTCCAGCACACTTTTCTAGGGGCTTCATGAATGGAAGGTTAATTACTAGCTTTGTTTACACCTAGCTTACCATTCCTATTCATTTTATTTTTCCCTCACAGGCCTTTATCCCTTGAAGGGCTACAAAGGCCTGATGCACTCTTTCCCCCTGATGATTATGTATCCACTGATGCACAGTCTGGTTCATTTCTGACTGGAGGTTTGAGTGCTTTAGTAAGAATAGGTTTCTTACCACTTCCACCACTTGTGGAAGCTTCACTTATCGGGAAAACATTCCCTTTTTTCCAACTTTGTTATAGCCTTTACAAACTTAATAGGTTGTAATGGCTTTTTTCCAAAGCTAGCTACATTTTCAACCTCAATGGGAGGTTGCTTCATTAGAGTCTCTCCATAGCCTAAACCAGATTTGGGATCAGATTTTTGACTGTTCAACTGATCCTCTAGTTTTTTGCTGGACTCATTCCATTTCTTTATGACTTCCCTTTCTTGACTTAGAAGATTGGAGGTCCATTCCTCTCTTTTAACAGCACAATTAAGGAGATTTTTAGTTCTTGAGAGTTATTTTTCAAGACTCTCAAGTCTGGAGAGTTCTGATTCTAAAATAGTGTTTCTAGCAGTCAAAAGTTAATTTATTTTCTGCACTCTTTCAGTTTCAGCTACAGCAGTCCTCAATGTGTCATAAAGATCTTTTATCTCACAAGCCATTTCCTTAATAGTTTTAACACAATCATTTTTAGTCATGTTAGAGAAAATTTCAAGACTTACTTGTGAGCTGCTACTGTCAATGGATGAGGCCATCAGGGCTAGGTTGACATATTCTTCATTGTCTTCTTCATCTGAGTCAACCCAGTCCTTTCCCTTAGCTATGTACGTTTTTCCCTTCCTAGAAGCATTCAGGAGGTCAAAGTATTTCTTCTTGTAGTCCACTTCAGCTTCCTTTCCCCTGGATTCACCTTCCTTTGAGGTCTTACGACACTCATTTGCAAAATGGCCCATTTCATTGCATTTGTAGCACTTTATTCTTGATTTGTCAATAAAGTTTTTAGTGCTACCGGGCTTCCTTGCTGAAAATCTTTTGGATTCTACAGGCTTTTAAAATTTCAGCTTGGAAAACCTTTTTGCAATGGTTTCATCCAGTTGCTTTAACTTTTCAGGAGTATATTCATCCTTTCTTGAGTCAAATTCGTTGTCCCCTTTAATTTCAGCATCCCCTGACTGTTGCTTCATCAAGACACTTGGTCTTGCTTCTTCTTTGTCCTTCTTGGCGGCCATCAATGCTACAAATTTAAGCTTCCTGGCATCCCCTGACATTTCAGATCTTTGTTGAACTTCAAATTCATATGTCTTTAGGGAGCCATAAAGCCTATCCAAGTTTAGAAGATTCATGTCCTTGGATTCCCTGATGGTTGTTGTCTTAGGATCCCATGATATGGGAAGGGCTCTCATGAACTTTCTGTTCACATCTTTATTAGCATAGGCTTTCCCATATATACTCAGGTCATTTACCAACCTGTTGAATTTGTCAAACATTTCAGTGAGTATTTCACCATTTTTCATCGTGAACCACTCATACTATTGTGTTAACAGCTGGAGTTTGTTCTCCCTCACTTCCTCAGTTCCATCACAAAGGATTTGTATGGTATCCCATATAGATTTAGACGTTGTAAGATTCATAATACTATTCAGCATATCATTGTCTAAACCATTATATAGGATGCCTGTGATTTTCAGATCCTTCTTTACTTTTTCTCTTTCTTCTAGTGTCATTTCATTAGTCATCTTTGGAACTAATTTTTCTGAAACACTGACTCCATTGACAACTTCTTGAGAAATGAGCTTCTTTGGAACATGAGGGCCTTCCTCCAGAATCTGCAAATATTCATCATCGATTGCTCTTAGATGAACTATCATTCTTTGTTTCCATAAAAAGTATTTTTCCCTTTCCAACATTGGGACTTTACTATTTCCTGCTTTGTTGGTCATTGTTAATGATCGTCTAGTAAGTATAATCTGCTAGTTGGCTCTAATACCAATTGTTAGAATAAAATAGCCTCAAGTGTTTGTAATGGCAGGGGGGATTCAAACACTCAGGACTTTTTCTTCTTTTTCAACTTTTTACACAACAGGAAAATAGCTACTATACTTAGAAAAGCAAAAACAGATAATCAGTTGAACACACGTATTCAAGTTAAAATAGATATATTAAAACTTGAGGTTTTTCTGAAAATCTGGTTAATCACAACTTTGATTAATCAGCTACAAATTCTGTAAGGAATTACAACTTCTAATTCACACTCACTAGCTTCTAACTTTCTTTGAAATATTTCTCTCAAGATATATTACAAAATTGCTCTAGTGATTTGTATGTTTCAGTGTTTGTTTGATCCGTTGGATTGATACGTCGTGTAATGAGAAAACTCTTTTGCATATATAAAAGATCAGTAGTTGAACCCACATGCCTAGACGTGCTAATCTTTTTAACTTAGCCACATATATGTCACATCGTTGTCTTTTAGGAACTATGGAACTATGTGTCAGACTGCTACTACTTTAGTTGCTTCTTTTTCATCCCCTGATCTGCGTGCATTTAATGTTCGAGAGTTGTCATTGGACCAACAAACTTCAAGAAATATTTTTTCAGTTAATATCTTTTGCTTCTTCAACAAGCTTAATTGATTTGTGTGTTAGACCTGATGACGGGTGTATGTTGTCACAACCATCCACTGATGGCAAGCACTGATCAAGTCTTGTTCATGCCCTAACGTGTTTCCCCTGATGAGTTTGACTTGCCACAGTCATACCCTGACGCGTTCCCCTAACGGGTTGGTCTGCCTTTGTCATCCTCTGATTGATTCCCCTGATGGGTTCTCCTGACAGATTCTAATCATTGAAACTTTGTTGAGTTTGTTTGGAATATCTGATGTGCGGAATATTTTGACTATCTTTGAGTAACAACAGACATTTTTCTTCACATATCAAGCCCTTAGAAGTTTCCTTGATGACTTGACTTAGTGAAAAATATTTCCTCCCCTGATGATCAGATTGATCATCAGTGGATGCAAAATTTGTGCGGATATTTAGGTTTATTGAATACCATAAGTATTTACAGATGCACAATTTATTCTATAAACATCATCATCATTATTTAACTCTAACAAGATTATATTTAATAAAGTAATTCTATGTTATACTAAGAAAAGAATGAACAAAATCTAATAACACAAATGTCTTAAAAGTATACAATATGCATATACAAATATATACTCCATATGCATTTTAAAAATAATTATTGGATGTTTATCATTATTTTTTCTCCTTACAATAAATAATAAACAATGAAAGGTAAGATTTATATGATATATTGTTGTTAAAATTTTATAATTAATTTAAAAACTAAATTATTCATATTGACCCACCTTGATTTGTGTACAAATCGTTTAACCTGCCTAATAATTGTTCTACTCGCTTAACGCATAATTGAACGTCTAACATAAATATATGCATTTTACCTCGTGCTCTACCTATACAACTGCATAGCCCACATTTTAAAACAATATTAACAAACTTGTGAAAATATCAATACCACTACTACCATTTTTCTTATTTGTGTTTGATTTAAATAATAATATAGAAAAGTCGATTACAAAAAAATATAAAATAAGAATATCAGTTACAACAATATAATATGTATGTGGACATTCCATCGCATATTAAAAGTTTGTTAGCTAAATGCTTTAATTGTGACAGATCGTTGAATTGTGACCAATTAATCAAATCTGTAACATGTTATTCGATAATAACCATCTGTTATCAATTGTACTTCGACCAGTTATAATTAAGCCTAATTTTTTTAAATTTAATTTTTTAGGATTCAAAATTTTAGTAGTGTTATTCTTAAATTTATAATCTCTGAAAAATAAAATAAATAAAATAGAATAATAATTATATCCTTAAATAAACATAGTAGTGCGCTATCTGGAGAATGACCACAATCACTAATTCTATTTAGCAGTTAAATTTTCCACTGAACATATAATTAGATTTAGAAATGAATAATTACTAAATTCTAAAAATTTAAAAATTTCATTTATTTGGACAGTGACAAATCTAATTTAAGCACATTTTCAAACTGCCATAAATTAAGCTCGGTTTTCATGAATTTTTAATCTAAAGTCTTGCTAGTAATAAAGTACCATCAACGTAAGTACGTTTTTGAAGGAGTTCTTATAAATATGTGTGTAATTATATGTAGAAAATGATATTATCAAATCAAAAATTATAATATCAAAAGAGTAATTATCATTAAAATAATTAATTATTATTAAATATATTATACCATTTTCGTTATTAATGTAATTGATATGAAAATATAATTTCGCGATCTACTCCTCTTTACCCTTTATATGTTTATATGTGTGCATAAATATTGCATTCAATATTCACTATTACAGATAGATTCTATTTACATACAATTAGAGCCGTAAACGTACCGAATTGTTCGCATATTTGACTCGGTTCGATTTGATTATTTTATTTAAACTAATTGAGCACGGATCAAAATTTTTTGTTTGTTTAAATTTTTAATCTCGGTTCGACTCAGTTTGAACTCGAAAACTTCGAACTCGAAAATTAGACTAAACTCGACTCGTTTATCTACTTAAACGAGCTAGTTTCAAATATAACTTTTTGTTCGTTAAATAAAATATAATAAAATATATTTGACTTGACTCTTTTACCCCTACCTGCAATGTGAAGTTGCATTTCTCAACACTTTCTTCCTTTAAATGATTGCGCACTACATATCAATTTTTATTTTTATTTTTTCATTTATAGCATTATTAAATAAGTCATGATAACAGAAGGTACACTCCAACTAAGTGGACCTATAGACGAACATGTATAAAAAATCATACCTCCTCCTCAAATTCCTTTTAGATTCTTAATTTCCGGCCTATTCTTTATATGCTCCTCCGTATGTGTGTGTATGTTCATATAACTAACTACTGACAGTTTGAAGGAAAAAAATTTAAAGAAAACGAGAGAGAGAGAAGGCCCTAAATAACAGGATAGTGCTGCCTATGGTTATATTTATAATAATTGTTAGTTTAGATAATATTTTTTATATGTTAGATGTTTTATTCATATTAATTTTTATTTAAAATATTGTTGATTATTAATTTTTTTAAATTAAATAAAATATTTAACATATAAAAAAATTTATTTAAATTTACGTGAAAAAACTCAAATACCAACTGTAAGAGTAGTATGTATTTAGTAAATTGATTAAAGTTGAAAGTTATGATCAGGTATTGGATTGTACGCATAAGTAGTGAAATATTGAAAAAACCCAACTAAGCTGTTTCAAGTCGAAGGCATTGGCTGGCAGTTTCTGTTCATCTAACTCCCATCTAGTGTCAATTTACTTGCTTGTTATATATATTATTAGATTTTCTTAGATATTGTGACCGTTTTAAATAGTAAATTGGTTATATTAAACATAAAAATATATTATTTGTAATTGTCATCTTATTACAAACTAAAATATTGTGATTGTTACTCGATCTAATTTGTTATTATTTTAATTTGTAATCTGTTAAATTGTGATGGATCACATATGTAACCCATTATTTTGTGACCAATCAATCACAAATGAAGCAAAAATCAATTACAATGTCTCAAGAGGAGTAATATTTTCACAATAAAAATTGATATTTTCACATAACTCTATGTCACATAAATGTAAATTATATCAACTATTTTTATTTTATTAAAATATTATTTTTTTTTCTTGTGAAAATTTCTCCTCTCTATCTCAAAATTCTATTGGTGATATATGACATAGAAACAATAATTCAATATGTAACCACCCAAGAAAATAGGGAGAAAAAGGAAAGAGAACACTTATTCAATGTTAGATATCATCGATATTGAGAGTAAAAATGTCTAAAAAGTGAGTATTGCTTAATGTTAATTGTTAGCAAAAGGTTATTTATTCCATCGTTCTAATTTTAATTGATTATTAAAACTACTTAATTATTTTTAAGATTTACAACTATTTCACAATAAATGCATCAAAAAGAAATTTGATTTTACTTGTCACTATTTTTATTTTAGTTTGTCTGAAATTATTTATTTCCTGTTTATTTCAATTCTATTTTTTTTTATCATATTCTTTCAATACTATCATCGTTTATGATTTATAATTTATTTTGCATGCATTAATTATAGTATTGGGGAATGTAAAAGTTAAATTAATAGCACTTTTTTCTAAACAATGGATAAAAATTAAGATGAGTATTTAGGGATATTTTATTTTTCTTAATAATTATGTAAAGTAGTAAATCCGGGCTGAGGGAGTAATTAAGAAGATGTATGTTGGAAAATGGGGTGTTTAACATACCTATAATATATAAACGTTAATATAAATGATATTTTATGAAAAACCTAAAATGTAAATATTAAAGGAATAAAATAAACAGAGTATTTTAGTTAAATGTATGTGTGTGTCCAGACAATATATATTGATTTTGTTATGTTATTATTATCTGCCTTAATAAGTGAATTATAATAAGTACCAAAAACAAAGTTTATAAATGTATGTTGTCTTTCTTTATATGTCTTTGTTGATCCACCAGCTAGCTATTCTTTAGGTCTCCATGTGTTTGCACATTCTTTGTTAGCTTAATTCAGATTATTGTGGTTCAGGTTAAGAGGAAATGAGAGGAGATGAGCTGGTCTTAGGGCTTGTTGTTGGAGAGAGAGAGAGAGAGAGAGTCATGTATGTAGGAAGATAATGACAATTTAATTTGGTGCAAGAATATAACAAAAAGCCACCTAATACACTACCGGCTACACTACCGGGCAGCATGCACGTAACTCCTTTTCCTCCACTTAATTTCTCTAGCTAGCTAGTTTCTAAACATATGGGTCGGACAGTGCAATTTTTTTATTGAAGTAAAAATTACAATATATGACCCTTATATTAGAAAGAAAATTGTTATTCTTACACATTAATATATTTGGTTCAAAATTAGAGTTACAATTTTGAAAGTTTGAGTAAAATTAATGTGATCTAGGTAAGAAAGTTACATTCTAGTTTTTGACAGATATTAACATCGATTGAGAATTATATGTTTAAATAATAAGTTTTTCTTAAAATTTATTATAAATGTTCAATTAATGATAAGATAAAGTTGTAATAACAAATTTAGAAAATCTAGCATTATAATTTTTTTAAAAAAAGACAAATATAATTGTTTTTATGAAACAAAACTCATTTTAAAATGTAATTCTCTTTTAGATCATGGAGAATTATAAAATTATAATATTCTTGTACCAACTAATTAAATTGAACTACATTGACATTAGTTTATGATTTAATATGTTTTCACATGTTTAATTTAAAAAATCAAAGCGTATATCTAATTGCGAAACAGAAAATAATAATTAAATCATTATGACATATATTATAAATATTTGCTGTAAGATTCACGTACATAAAAATATTGATTAAATATTTCATTGACAATATAACTTGCATTCTCACTCATGAGAATGCGAGTTTTATTAATCAAATCGTTAAGAAAAATTTTCGGTGATGATATGTAATACATAAAGCTGTTGAGACTTTCAAAGGATTCTTTTTCCTCTCGATTGCTTTGTAAGTGCTGTATTCAAAATTTAGGGAAAATGTTATGGGGATCTATTGTGTATGTTGCTGCCATGCATCAGTCCCTTCATATTTACGTTAATAAAAATTAGTAAATACTAAATAAACAAGAGTCACGTATCCAAAGTCATATCTTCTTTATAGTCTCTACAATCTTCTACTTTCGACGAAATGTAAAATTTCAATTTTTTTAGTTATATTTTTTTAAAAAAAATGTTTTTCTACATATTTTATCTAAAATTACTTCAATATCCGCCCCAAAACACTGAGTTCCAACTAACCTTTAAATTGAATTTGTGAATTGATGTAATATTTATCACCGATTCACAAAATAGAATAAACTATGTTAACTTAATTTCATGCAATTTAGAATGTTAACTTTCATATTACTAATTAAAGAGTGATTGAATTTTATTAGTAAGGATAAAGGCTGTGACATCATCACAAACATCATCTACACGACACAATATGTGGTTAACAAACGATCGAGATGTGCTTTCAAATTTCCATTTTGGGAGGAATATTTCTTAATCCAAAACAAAATTCTAGTACTGTCAACTGATATATAATACTCCGTATGCCAATCAACAATCTGTTTTTGGCAGGTGAAATCTACACTAGCACTCAATTTTAGAAACACTGGTAAATGTTGGCACAATTTCTAAAAGGGGAGGAAGCTAAATTTAAAATAGGCGTCCCTGTATATCCTAGATAGTAAATTATAAATCATACAAAAGATATACTAAAAAATAAATCAAAAGACTCGGTAGCAAAGAAAGAAATATATAGGAACTTGTGACTAATAGGGGGGATGGGGGGTGGGGGGTAGCGTGGGGGATGCACTTTTATCGTGTATCTTATGGCAATGGTGGAAATAGGATATTTTTGTAAGTTGGCAACTTACAAATTAAGTACTGCGTACTCTTTCCGTTTAAAAAATTAGAGATATATTTTAATTCATATAAAATAAATTTATAAAATTTTATAATTTAAATTTGAGGTAAAAAGTTTTATCTTAAGTAAAATGTTATAAACTATATGAAGAATATTTTTAATTTGATATTTTTACCAATTCATACAACCAATTAAATTATATTATTAACAAATAATATTATATTAACAAATCGAGAGATATATCTCTAATTTTAAAATGAAATGAATATTAATTATAAAGCCTATGAGCATGAGGTAGGTAGGTGAGCCTTAATTCCCAATTTCTTGTCCAAACCCAAAATTGTTATCTATCTCCTACACTTTGCCTTCACATCCACATGGAGTTGGAGAAATTAAATGTGTTTGGTTTGGTGATTGCCTATTTGTACTTTAGGAATATATATCTTAACAAACTTAGTCTTGTCAAATTTTGAAGTACAACTATGCAACTGTTGTGAATTTACTCTGTCAATAAAGTTAAAGACTAGACTCAAAAAGAGTTTAGAATTCTTCAAAGTGTTTTAAGTTGAACTGCGCCAAATTCTTTATTAGCACCAAACTTGTGACAATAACACCAAAGTAGAAAGTCAAGGGAATAAAGTTCGATGAAATAAGTTCATTAAGATGTTCATGCCTCAACAAAGAAAATAAATGGTGAGAATATTTCTAAGGCATTTTACACTGAAAAATGAAATCAAAGATTGTTCAACACCTAACTCAAGAAACCAGTGCCAAAGTCATTTGACTGTCGTGAAAGTCAGCGCAAAGTATTTCAACGTTTAACTCCAAACCATAGCGTCAACTCGCACAATCGCTGAAGTCGAATGGAGACAAGTTTATTCAACGCCAAAGTCGTTGGATAATCTCCATGTGCGCAAAGTCCAAAACAGAGTTGTAAAGCACCAAAGTATTCACTATCAGGGGTTAAAAAACTAAGCACCAAAGTGTGCAACATCAGTGGTTAAAAAGCTAAGCGCCAAAGTGCTTACTAACAGTGGATAAAAAAGCCTAGTGTCAAAGTGCTCACCATTAGTGGATAAAAAACCTAGCGCCAAAGTGTTCGCTGTCAATGGATAAAAAGCATAGCTCCAAAGTGTTCGCTAGCAGTGATTAAAAGATTTAGCGCCAAAGTGAGTTCCATTAGGGAATAATGAACTCAACGTCAAAGTCTGCTTTTGACCATCGCCAAAATCCATGGATTTCATGCACCAAACTTTAAGAAAAGATGATCACACTGACATGACAAAGCTACAGTAATAGGAAAGAAAAGTGATTGGACTTTTTTGGCTACTTTTCTAATATTGTCAAGTCTACAACAAGAAAAGCAAGAGAAAAGCAGGAATGGACAAAAAGCAGTCTTTTCATATCTTTACTGTATCAAATCTTACATATGTATTTTTACACGCTTCCATGTAAAGAAAGAGTGTTGAACAAGAAAAATGCATATATATAGACAACCTTTCTCTATCACAAATACATACAAAATAGAATGAGCAAGAAATAGCTTGATCTTTCTCTCTAAAAAGTAGAAGCTGAAACTCTTGTTTCAGAGAAGGAAGCTAATTGAAAAATCAGGTTGTAGCAAAAAAATCTTGAGATTAATAAACTTTATTAGTCTTGAAATTTCTATGTTGTTTTGATGTTTTTGTTATATTCTTCTTAACACATAGAAGGTACAACAGAATACAATACTTGTTCATTCAGTTTTTTTATTATTTGCAAAAAGTTTGAAAAGTTAAGAGTATTGTATTCAACCCCCCTTCTATAATACACTTCTAGGAAAAACAATTGGTATCAGAGCGAGACCGTTTTTATTAACTGAAAAAGATCCAAGAAAGAAGGTTGCAAGTATCAAAATCTCTGTTCTTGAAATGAACAACTATAACATGTGGAAAAGAAAAATGGTATTGTTCATTAGCACCCAAAATCCCATGTAACCAGGGATTCTAGAAAAAGGACATTTCGTTCCTATGAAACATATTCTTGAAACCACAAAGGATGGCTAGGTCATAGAACAACACTATGAGCTTAAGGATCCTTTTAAGATATTGATACAGAAAGGGAGAAGGCATCATGGATACGCAACTTCAACTGATACTGAGTGAAGTTTTAGATGAGGTGATGTACTATAGTATTATGAACAACACATCTACAAAGCAGATTTGGGACACTCTAGAGGTTCTGTGTGAGGACACAAAAGAAGTGAGAAAGAATCAGAGGCAGATTCAGGTGACTCAGTATGAGACCTTCATGAGAAAGCCAAATAAAGGCATAACTAAGGTGTTTAAAAGATTTAATAAACTTATGAATGACCTCCAGTTATATGGAAAGAAATATGATAATAATGAGGTCAATCTAAATTTTATGCTAACACTCCCAGACCATGTGGAAAACAAGACCATAGTAATCAGAGAATCAAGGGATTTAACACAAATCACCTTAGATAAACTCTATGGAATCTTGAAGATCTATGGGCTAGAGCAAGCTCAGAAAAGAAGCATCTACAACAAAAACAAATGCTCCAGCTCAGGTACAACACTGCTGAAAAATGAAGATAACATAATGGAAGAGAGAGTCTTTGTTACAAAAGACAATGAAAAGGAACCTAAAGAATATCAGGAGAAGAATCTGCTCAAGGAGATTGAAGATTGTGAAGATGATGACAACTACAATCTGGAAGAGCTACACAAACTTGAGAACAAAACCATGGCCTATGTGGCAAAAAAGTTCAAAAATCTTAGATTCAAGAGAAACTCAAGATTCACCAAGTTTAGTTCTCAAGCAACTAGATCTAACTCGAGTAGTACCTCCAGAACCAGTTTCCAAGGAAGATATAAAACTGGGAGCATTGACAGAGCAAAAATCAGAAGCTACAACTGCAATGAGTTATGACACTTTGTTATCGAGTGTAGAAAGCCAAAACAATCCAACTCAAGCAAGCACTATGATGAGCTCAAGAAGAAGTATGACATACTCCTGAAGAAGTAAGGCAAAACCTATATTACTGAAAGAAAAAGTATTCTGATGAAGAAGAACCAAAGGAGTATGTTAAGATGACACTCATGGCCAACTCATCTGATGATAGTTCAAGTAAGAGCAATCAGGTACCAAATCTCTCTAGCATTAAAATGTCTAATTCAAAGTATAAAAGAACTATTGAAGAGCTTAGTGTAGATTTGTTTCAGATTCATACTAGCCTAGTTGTTTCTAATAAAGAAAATGTTAGGCTAATAACTGAAATTTAAAAGTTGGCTGCTAGAAATGAAGAACTTGAGCTAGCATATGTTACACTAGAGTCTCTAAAGTAGGAAAATAAGTATCTGAAAAATAAATTCAAGTGTGCCATAGAGATTGAGGAATTCCTGATGAAAGAATCGTCTCAAAATGAGTTTAAGTTTATTGCCTTTAAGAAGTCTACTGACATCACTAAAGAGATTCTTGAACATTCTGTTGTCCCAGTGAGATAGCCTAGAACTTGTAGAAGGGGGGTTGAATACAAGTTCTTGTAACCTTTTCGAATTCTTGTTCTTCAAAGTATTAAAACTTGTGGAAAATAAAGAACAAATTTATAAACAATTGCTTTTATTGATTAACAATTGATTACAAATTCTAACAATCACAAATCGATTATTAGCTTCAATTTCTGTACTGTATATATACAAATCTATAAAAACATACAGCTTCTAATACAATTCTATAAAATTAATTACAACTTCCAAATTTGAATCGTAATTCAACTTCTCATCCTATTCAATATATGTTTTTTTTTCATTCTATCTTTCTAGTTAGTTTCCTAATCAGTTTCATTGTCAATATATCTTCAATGTCTATATCGAAGATAACTTCTAATCCAATTAGAAGTTTGTACTGCATCAGAGAGTAATTTTACTTTAGTCTCTGATCAACTATGTTTAGTCTCCGACAACTTAAGCTCAGTCTCAG
This sequence comes from Centella asiatica, assembly GCA_014636745.2. Taxonomy (NCBI): domain Eukaryota; kingdom Viridiplantae; phylum Streptophyta; class Magnoliopsida; order Apiales; family Apiaceae; genus Centella; species Centella asiatica. The sequence continues at coordinate 28,565,969 of CM025785.1, read as the reverse complement.
ATGCTTTAATCTTAGTCTCCGATGATTTAATCTTAGTCTTCGATGGCTTACGTTTAGTCTCTGATGACTTAAGATTAGTCTCCGATGCTTTAAGCTGTAGTCTCTAATAAGCCTTAGCCTTAGTCTCCGATAGACTAAACATAATCTTTGACTTGTTGAAATCTCTAATACAGTTTGGTAGTCTCTTATAATACAAATTAACTTACTCTCATATAATTTTTTTTTACATAAATCAGAGAGTAAACTACCAGCTACAAAAATTCAAATGCTATAAATTAGCATTAACTGTACATTTGTAATTCTAAAAATTCTAAGTACAATCATCATCAAATGTTATAAAACCTAATAATTTCTCATATTTATGATTATCAAAGTGATAAACATAAATCAAGGTTGATGATGATGTCAAAACTCAAAAATTACAAGAATGACTTAGAATCAAAATTTTTTTTAAAGAATGTGTCAACTACAAATGTATCTGAACTAAGATCTTTGATCTTAAATTCAGTTTCACCAAGACTCAGGTTTAAATCCTATAAGTCTGGCTTCAAAAAACATAAAAATCAACAATTACAACTTCACCCTTTCTTCTTGTTGATTTCTCTGACTTTATCTTCCAGCAGCTTTCTAAACTTGATCTCATCTTCATCAATTGAATCTTTAAGTAAAGCAATGAATCCTTCAAGTTCACCTAGGCTTGCTGTGTTGATCTACTTTTCATAATCAAAGAAAATCACATCATGATGAAAATTCTCATACCATAACCCATATGGAAGTGGAGGAATATCTACTCTTAGCAGCTTGATTAGCTTTTCCATCTCTACAAGCTACTTCTGAATTTGCCTCTTGAACTCCAAATTAGGCACATAATTTTCCGATACAACAGACAACAACCATTCCATATCCTTGAATGACCTCATCTCTAGGCTTGGTTTAACCAGACTCAGAGTCTCTCCATCTTTCTAAATGACTTTGAGATACTCCTTGTCCTTTTTATCCTTTTCAAGATTGATAGACTCAACACTCTTTTTGAAAGCTTCCTTCAATTCAGAAATGTTAGTCATCCCAATCCTGGAGATTTTACTACTTGGAACTGATTCTAATTCATTTTGTTCAACCACAGTTACCAAAGCAGTTTCAGCTTTCTTTGGAGGCTCATCCATCAACGGCTTCCTTCTGGCCCTTCTCTCAGCCTCCTCAATCTCCTTATTTCACCTTCTAGTCTTGACAGACTTTTGAGCATTTGTTTTCTTTATTGCCAAGGCCTTTTTCTTTAATTCTTCCTCTTCCCTAGCTGCAACCATTTCTTCTTCCTCTTGCAATTTCTGAGCAAGCAATGCATCAACTTCAATTAATTTTTGCTCCTGAGGATAAACTAACTCTACTTTCACATCCATTATCATCTCCACTAGAGTGGAAAAGTGAGCAGTCTTCATGGCATCTCCTAATAGCTTAGGATGTCCTAGTCGAACAGTCTTTTTCTTCTTTGGTTCTTCAACCAGAATGCCCTTGCCTTTATCTTGTCTTGTAGTTGGAGCTGTTACAGTAGAGGGAAGAACTGTTGTTGTTGTTGATGTTGTTATTGTTGTTGTTGTTGTTGTTGTTGTTGTTGTTGTTGTTGTTGTTGTTGTAGTTGGTGTTGTTGTTGTTGAAATACTAGACTTGATGGCTGCATCAAGTTCTCTCTTAGCACCTTCAAGTCTTGTAAGTTCAGCCATCAAACTACCATAACTTATTTTCTCAGGAACAACTTCTTTTTGTTGAATAATGTGAACAACACTACTCTCCCCCTTTTTGACATCAGAATGTAAAGGTGTAGGAGAAGTAGTAGCCAGTGTTGGAATGGCCTGATGTAGAAGTTGTGTGAGATTTTGAAGATTGCGACCAAATTTGTCTTGTTTCTGCAGAATGGCCTGGACATTAGATTCCAATGCTTAAAGTCTTTTCCCTGTAATGGACTGCTCCCTTAGACACATATCAATGGAATTGAGCATCCTCCTTGGAAGGTGACCTTCATAGCGTGATTTGATTTTGTTTGTGTCCAGGTCCATCTTGGTCTTAACATATTGGAGTGCAGCCTTGAGACCATTGATCATGAAGTGCTGGTACTTTGTATGTTTCTTGTCAATCTTGATCAATTCCTCATAGACTGCACTAGGAGTAAGCTCAGTTGCACCAGACCATAATGTGGTCAAATAATCTTGTCTAAGTTAGGCAGCTGCTTCATCCAAATTGTTTGTGTAGCCTGCATCCAGCCAAGTATCCACATTCTCTTCTTCAATCTCAACATGCTCAGGTTCATGTGCAACTCGTGTCTTCAATGCTGATATTCGATCTTGTTGTTGTTGAAGTTCATATAAGATTTCAAAATCAACATTGGACATTTTAGCAAGTAATTGTAGAGTTGTATCCCCTGGCTGTGAGCTTCCTCCAATTTCCTCTATTGGAGCAAGTGTTGTTGTTGGAGCAGAGGAAACTTGAGCTTCATTTAAGGTGGAGGGCTCAATAGGTTTAAAAAAATCATCTGTTGAGAATGTATTTTTATCTCTGTTATTTTGTTCAAGGAACTCATCCTTGCTCACACCCTCGCCTTTTTCCTGGAGTAGGACATCCAGCTGCTCTATCTCTCCTTTTTCCAAGCTTTCTAAATGTTGACTCTCAAGTGTTTGTATTAGTTCTCCTTTTTCCAGGTCAGGAGTCTGATTCTCACTAATTATTCTCTCTACCTCACTCATTTAGATAAGTGGGGGTGGGGTGGGGTGGGGGGGGTGTGAGAACTCGAAAATTTTATATGAGTTTGTTTCATGAATTTATGTACGCTATTTACGTGTATAGTTCATATTACGATTTTCGATGTTTGAAATGGGGGCTGGTAATTTAGGTATATATATTATTGATAATGTTCGTGAATTTCTTAAAGGAATACAAGTGTGAAGATTGGAAATTCTCATTTAAAACAACTTGAATGGCTTACGTAAGGGAAATGATCTCATAAGTACGTTTGTTGTTTGATTAATAAGCTGCTTGTGTGTCATTAATTGATGAAGCTTATATGCATGTGTGACAACAACTGCTTATTATGTTGATTAGCAATTAAAGAGTAATGATAAACAGCCGTTTTATCGTCCAGATTAACCAATTATCTTATCTCAAGGCTTAATCTTAGTCTGCTATAAATACCTCATTCAGAGGTAAAATTTTAATCTTTTTCCTAAAAATTTCTCTTCTAAAGTTCTTCTCTAAACTTACCATCTTCATAAATTTCCAAGTCTTTCTCTCAAAAAATTACACTCAAACAAGCTTTAATTTCTCCCTTAAAGACGAGGAGGTAAGAACCTGGTACTCTACTCAGTTTCTTTCGTGCATAGCATCAAAAATTTATTAACCATGTATGCTAAGTTTTCAAGAAGGAATAAAACTTTAAAGGATTATATTCTCTTGCATTTTTATGAGGCATCCTAGGTTGAGTTTGTTCATGTTAGGTCTTGCATCGTAGCAAAGACAAGCTCTAATATCAGTCTCTAATGAGATATTTGTTAATCTCTGATGAGATTCTTTAGTCTCTGATGAGATATTTGTTAGTCTCTGATGAGATACTTTAGTCTCTGATGAGATAGATGTTAGTCTCTAACGAAGGATTTTCTTAGTCTCTGATGAAGGAAGTTTATTCAAATGGGGAGAATTCATATCTTTAAATAGAAGAAATATTGGCAATATCATGCCTTTGAAATCAAGAAAATAAGGAATCTCCACATAACTCTCGGATGTCTTTCAGTACTATAACTTACTTAAACATCTCTCTCAATGACGTCTTTCAGTACTATGACTTACTTGATTGTCAATTCTGTTCAGCACAAGGGCCTATTGAGAATATCATTTACCACATGACAATAACGGGCCAATGCTATTTCATTGTGGTCTGCTATGTACATGCGTATGACATTTTGTAGACTTAATTACATCTACATTCTCATGGGTTTGGGAGAATAGAGTATCTTATTCTCATTATCCGGGTTGTTTCCCTTGTAGAGATAGTGGATAGATTTTGGCACCTTAATGAAATTTACCAAGGTGATTATATAGTATCCTTGTAATCTCAGTGAGGGTCGTAACACCTTAGGGGACTGTCCAAGGCGATCACACAGCACATTTGTAGTCTCAATGAAGGTCCCAAGGTATTTATTACCCTTATAAGCTGAATTGAATAACTCAAGATGTCATGTATTGACATAAAACAGATAAATATTTGAAAACAAAATATTAAATTCAAGCATTTCTTAAACTAATATTAGCTTTAGTTAAGCAAATAATTCTCTATCAGTACGTATACAAAACAATTATGTATATATAAAAAGAATGGTTTAAGCATCCGCCATACCTTGACACAGATCGAATTAATTGATCATGTGTTTAATTCGAGACATTCATCATATTACCTTTATATCTGTATAAATAATTGTTTGATATATTGAAAGGATGATAATATATCACTTGGAAATAATTTATGTATAACTTTGAATAACTAAGTTATACATGGAAAGAATAATAATAAATACATTACTTGCCTTGATCGTGGTGATAATCGTACGAGAGGTCTATGAAATCTGGTTTTTATGATGAATCATAAATGATTAACAGAAATTAGAACTACTATAGCATGCTTAGATAATAATGTCATAATATTTAAGTCATGCTATGTTTGTGTCAGGGAATGGATTCTACTTGTCAGGGGATAAGCTTTGTGTTATCAGGGTATAGTTCACAACCATCAGGGGATAGTTTATAGTCATTAGGGGATACTTACAACCATTAGGGGATAGCTGTCAGGGAATAATTATTCATTAGTAGATATTTACCATCAGGGGATAAATTACCCGTCAGGGGATATATAGTTTGTTAGGGGATAACCATCCATCAGGGTTTGACTACTCATCAGGGAATGATTTGGTCATCGCCAAACTCGTCGGTATTAAACTTGACTATCGCCAAACTTGGCTATCAGGGGATGGTTTGTTCAACGCCAAACTTATCGGCATTAAACTTGACTATCACCAAACTTGGCTGTCAGGGGATGAGTCTTACTCATCAGGGGGTGACTCTCGGTCATCAGGCGATGGGTTTCAGAGGATATTTATCCTTCGATAGCCAAAATAACTCATCTGAGACTAACATAATTGCTCCTCGGAGACTAAATTATCCTCCGATACACAAAATAGCCTATCAGTGGATAAGTTATTCATCGGAGACTAACAGTTTTATTCATTAGGGACTAATAGTTTTATTCATCGGAGACTAATATGTTTTGCCCATCGGAGACTAATTATTATTCATTAGAGACTAACAATATGAAGAATATAGAGACTATCCATGTGGTTTATCTCTAATATAATTCAAGGTTTCACGCAAGTTTCTATTTAAACTAAACGACTGAATAATGAAAATGAATAACTTGATAAAAGCTCTTAATATTTACCTGGTAAGCTTCCGATACTGCAAAATAGACGAATAGGAATATTATTGTTGGTTTAAGGAGTTTATATATTTGAGGGAGTATTGTGAAGAAAATGAGTAGCGGAGGTCTCCTTATATAGGTGCTTAGGATTTGAAAATATCTAAGATATTTTTCACGTCGGACCTGAAATCTACTAAATTACTACAATAGGCTAACAATTACGGTTTCACTTAAGTATGAGTTGATAGGTGTCAGACTGTGGTATAACTTACTAATGACTCAGTTTAGTAATACGCTTACTCATTGGAGAGACTTCAACACCTGTAATCCTTACTCATTACAGAGTCATTACATACTTATTACTTAGTTATTATCTCAGCCTTTGTAGTATCAATAGTAACAATTTATATTACTACTACATAAATTAGCTCACCAAAATTAGTCTAATAGTAGTAGTAATTAATATTACTTCCGTGTAACTAGTATCACATAAATTAATTCTGGTAGTGTTTTATACTAGAAATTAATTTACAAATAGTAATAATTAAAACTACAAATTATTTTTGTTAGTAAATAACTTTTCATGTACACAATTAAATTTGGAACAAAATTTATTTGTTAACACCTTTAATATTGTAATAGTAATTACTTATATCTGGGGTATTACATCTATTCTATTAAAATATTTATACAGTTTGTGCTGCAAAATTGAATGTTTCACAAGGTAATTTTTTTAAAAAGTTTAAATAGTTATTTAGTTTAATTGTGAAACATGAAAGATAAACCTAGAAATCACTTGATCTTTTAACGAAAATAGAAATTTGTATGAAACTTTGGCTAATCAAAACATATTCCTCTCAATACAATTTTCTCATACGAAACTACATGGATAATCTCTATTCTCTTGATGTTAGAGATAAATGATGATGATGATGACTATGTAATAAATTGTGTAACTGTAAATACTTGAGGTATTTTATAAACCATAAGATCAGCACAAGTTTTGCATCCACTGATAATAACCTTATTAATCAGTAGATGGTCAACCTCTTCACAAGACAAGTCAGAAAACAGAAACATTCAAAGGACTTGACTAAGTGAAGAAGAATGTCTGATGCTACTTGTAAACAGTCAAAGTATTCCGCACATCAGAAATTCTAATCAAAGTTACGTTGATTAAGTTCCATCAGGGGGAACCCATTAGGGGAATCCATCAGGGGGAATCCATCAGGGGTAACCCATTAGGGGGAACCCATCAGGGGGAACAGGGAAATCCGTCAGGGTATGACGAGGGCAGACTAACCCGTCAGGGAAACATTTCAGGACATGTCAGTGTCAGGGCAACCCATTAGGGTGAATGACCAACATGACATCAGTGGAAGCCATCAGTGTATGCTGTCAGTCATAACCATCAGGATCAAGAAGCACTGAGTGAAACTCAACTGAAGGTTGAAGCCCTGATCCAGTCAATAAGCATCAGGGGATCCAGAAGCACTGATCAGGGGATCCCGACTCTCAACTCCCACTGATGATACTGTCAAAAAGGGGGAGAAATCTACCAAGCAGTCGTCAGGGGATGTTGCTGACAATTCAAATCAACAATCAGGGGATGTGACTGCTCCTGTTCCTGCTCCAAAATCCAAGGATAAAGGCAAGGGTATCCTGATTGAGGAACCCAAAAGAAATCCAACATTCAATCAGGGCCTAAGCTACTTGGAGATGACATGAAGACAACCCACTTTCCAACACCCGTTGAAGTTGTAATTGATGGGAAAATGGAGTTGGTCTACCCTCAAGACAAAAAGTTAGTAGAAGCTGATGCAATCTTTGCACAGCAACTTCAAGAAGAAGAAGAGAGGGAAATGACAAAGGAACAGGAGGAAGAAATAAAGAAGAAGAAGAGTGTCAGGCCTAGGACCTCCAGGAAACCTCAGCCAAGAAGATCACAGAACCCTAAAAGTGCATCAGGGGATAAAAATCAAGATAAAACTGAAGACCCTGATGCCACTACAAAGAAGTCATCTGAAGCCAAGGACAAAGCACTTTTTCATGTTACCAAAGAATATGGTCCACCCACTCTAGCTAAATTTCTCAAAGAAGAAAGGCGTAAAAACCTGACATTTATGTTCTCCATAAAAAACATAGATGTCAGGTTCAACAATAGAAGGGATCAGCTAATAACAGTTCAACTGAAGAGTGGGTCAGAATTCAATGTAGCAATGGACTGGTTTAGGAGAATGAATGCTAAGCAATTAGGACTGGTCCTAAATCTGATTCCAAGATCCTCACAGGCTAACAGAGACTTAAGGGGGATAATCAACAGGCTGAGGAGAGCCATCAACAATGAAAGGAGCCTGCCCACAGCATTGGAAAGTCCACTGAAATTATTCTATAGATCCACTGATGGGCAGGAGAAAAGTATAAGGATCAAAGAAGTTGATGGCCTAAACCTGAAGGAAGCGATGCATGTTCTAAGCCAAATAGCCTATCACAAAAATGAACATGTCATCCAGTTCAGAATCCTGCTGACTCAGAGAGTATTGAAGGAGATTGAAGAAACCAAAGCTGATGATGGGAACACTGCAGTAAGGAATGTGCCACCAGTGAAGGGATTTAAAGAATATCCAAAAATGATCACTAGCCCCATGGGTGTTCAATTCTAAAATAAAAAGGGGGAGATCATTACCTTCTATTGGTCACAACTTGCTGCAGCCAATGTTCAAGAAATAAAATATGTCCTTGAAGCTTTGGAATCCAGCAGCAATGTCAACATAGTCAACTTCAGAAAACTTCTTCAAAAGGAGCTGGAGCAACTGGAAGCAGGTGGAGAAGACAACAGACTAAGGATTCCTGATCAAAATACAGATCAAAGAAGACAAGGCCTTGGAAGTGACTCTCAGCCGATTGAATCAAGTCATCCATTGCCCTTTGTCTCAGTAAAAAGGAAAAGGGATCCTGATGTCTAATACAACATTCTTTTTGTAATACTTATAGGAAAATACTTGTACAGAAATTCTTTCATTAATTCATTCAAAATTCTTTCATGTACTTAGTATTGGTTTTGACATCATCATCAGTGCATCTAGGGATTTATGGTTATCAAATTGATAAACATAAATAGGGGGAGATTGTTAGAGATAAATGATGATGATGATGATTATGTAATAAATTGTGCAACTGTAAATACTTGAGATATTTTATAAACCTTAAGATCAGCACAAGTTTTGCATCCACTGATAATAACCTTATTAATCAGTGGATGGTCAATCTCTTCACAAGACAAGTCAGAAAACAGAAACATTCAAAGGACTTGACTAAGTGTAGAAGAATGTCTAATGCTACTTGTAAACAGTCAAAGTATTCCGCACATCAAAAGTTACGTTGATTAAGTTCCATCAGGGGGAACCCATCAGCGGAACCCATCAGGGGGAACTCATCAAGGGAACTCATCAGGGGGAACCCATCAAGGGAACCCATTAGGGGGAACTCATCAAGGAAATCTGTCAAGGTATGACGAGGGCAGACCAACCCGTCAGGGAAACACTTCAGGACATGTCAGTGTCAGGGCAACCCATCAGGGTGAATGACCAACATGACATCAGTGGAAGCCATCAGTGTATGCCATCAGTCATAACCATCAGGATCAAGAAGCACTGAGTGAAACTCAAGTGAAGGTTGAAGCCCTGATCCAGTCAATAAGCATCAGGGGATCCAGAAGCACTGATCAAAGTCCATCAGGGCTGGCAGTCAGTGGATCGTTATGACAGCATGCACCCGTCATCAGTACTTACACGAAAATCAACATAACGTGTTACAGAAGCAAGAAATATCAACTGGAAAGATATTTCTTGAAGTTTGTTTTTGATCCAATGAGAACTCTCTCGCATTAAATGCACACAGATCAGGGGAAGAAAAAGAAGCAACAAAGCATGCAGCAGTCTGACACATAGGGCTACGATGTGACATACTTGCGGCTAAGTTGAGAAAAGCAGCACGTCTCAAGCACGTGATTTCATCAACTGATCAACATATAAGCAACGGAGTTCTCATCACAAAAAGACACAGAGATTGAATCTATCCAACAGATCAAACAAACAAAGAAGCACACAACACTAGGAAGCTTAGAAATATATTTCTTGAGAGATTTATTTTTCAGAGAAAGTTTTCGTAGCTAGTGAGTGTGAGAAGCTGTGAATTTTATTTGCAGAAATTGTAGCTGTAAATCACATTTGTGATTATATAGATTTCCAGAAAAACCCCAAGTTTTAATATAACTATTTTAACTTGAATCTATGTGTTCATTTCTTATAGTTTTTCTGTTCGTTACAACTGTTTTCCAGTAAGCACTTTTAAGTTTAAAAGAGCAAAAAGTTTCAGGTGTTTGTATTCATATCCCCCCTTCTACAAACACTTGTGCTTATATTGCACTAACACTTGAAATACTCAAAAAACATTATCCATATATTTAAACTCTGTTATTCTTTATTTCTGAAAACTATATCATGATATTAGAAAGAATAGTTTTATATTAAGTCTCTAAAAAGATAAATGATTTTTCCTCTTGATATCCACGCTCAACATAAACAACTGTTTAGAAAAGTTAAAAGAAACATATTTCAATTATGGAACAAATACACAAAGACTTGACTACAAACCATCAGAAGATAATTATTTGCTGATGGGTTAACTTAGCCATCGGAGGATAAATTATCTACTGATAAGTAAAATTATCCCCTGACAGATAAGTCAAGAACTAAAAGACGTCAAGTACTTATGTGGATTTTTATTCTTCATTCAAAGACATTAAATTGCCAATTCCCCCTATCTGAGAATGTGGGTTCTCCCCATCTGCAACGGGAATCCAACAATTTGAACTCTTAATGTTGTTTATACACATTAACATTACCTTGAAAATTGTATTTCCGAACTAACTACAAAATTTTCATTCTATAACATAATATTTGCTGAGCATTTATCGCTCATACTTGCTTGTTTTCTCTTTCAGTTAAATGTGAAAAATGTGAAAATTCCAAGGGTAAGGAAAGATGTATTAGTAGGATTGGTTGTTAAGGACTTACGAATACAAAGTTCGATTTTGATATTGTAATAAGAGAGTTATGTTTTTTCGCTGCTAGAATCTTTTGAAACATTGTTTGTAATAATTACTGAACATACGCTGTTCTAGTCAAATGTTATAAAAGAAAGATTATTTGTTTACTAGTTTTTTTGTTCCATTGATGGTCCGGTATTCCGCTGAAAGTCGAAGTCACAACAGTTAATAATAAACTGACAACTTTAAATTACGGTTGGAAAACCGGGACTGTCACAATGACGTTGGGGTTTCTGTCCCTCGTATGAGAATTAATTTCTAATTGACTAATGTAGTCATTTTCTTAACTCTTTTTATATAAACCCTATTATAAATATATATTGTCTCTTTTTAAAAATGGAATTTGGAAAATTAAGTTTAGAGTGGTACCCCTTTCGAATAAGGCCGGGTTTCCTAAAAAGTTCTTTCTTCTTTTCACATGCATTGTCATGTTCCCATGTGCTTCTCTTCTCTTTTTTTTATTTCTAATATAACATTATATATTATTATATATATTATATTATATATGTGTGGTAATATTTATTTTTATTGACATATATGTCAACTCGACACTAGTAATAATATAAAGCTTGTAGTGGGGGCCAGCCCTTTTATTAAATGTGTCTACTACTTCTCCTGATCCATGTTCCTGGGACATGAAAAACTAATCATCGATGTTTAATTATCTAAAATTATTTACTTATTAGTTGCAAGAATAAGAATGTGTTTATTCCTCGACTGTTGGTTGGTACATACGATTGTAGCCAATAATAATTTTAGAAAGTTTTTTAATCATTACTTTGTTATAAATGTTACTGTTATTTTTTTTTTTCTTTATGAACCATATCATGCTGCCATGCATAGTGCCATTGACCACAATCTCAATTTATTGTATAGAATTATTTATTTTGTTTATGCTAATCACAAATAAGTTTTTGGAGACGTGCATAATATATTGTACATCTATATACTATATTTAAAGTAAAAATATGTTTCTTTTAGTTATTTTGCACTTTTTCTTCTAATATTACCCTTTTCTAATTATTTTTTTTTATTATAACTCTTTCCTAATCTACTTTTACAATTTCTCAAATCCTACTTCCATAAAAATTATAAAACTCATAAATACATTTTTCTTTCATTGCAATATTTTCTTAATCCACTTCTATTTATTAATTTTAACTCAATTTAAGATTAAAAAATCCATAAATATAGATACATAAATTTATAGTCCAATAATCATCTCCAATTCTACATCACATTATTTTTTGCAATTTAAACATGTAAAATCCTTTTTTAGTATAGCACATTTTTTTTCTTAGAGGTACCAAAAAAATAAAGATTGTTAACTATCAATATAGTGGTGAATTTTTAATTTTTATTTTTTAATAGTAGTTATCAATATTTATTTATTTTAGCAATAACTTTAGTTCGTTGTACAAACCAGTTAATATCATGGGATGATTGAATTTCTTATGATAGTAAAATTTTTTTTATTAATTGTAGTATTTAGTTATATAACTATGAGGTTATTAGTGAGTTTTATTTTTATTATTACGGAGTAAAACTTGTTTTTTTATTTTATAAATAGCATTATCTCATCCTTAAAATTGATTACATACAAGGGTTAGACTCTTATAAAAATTAAATTCCATTATTTCTTTTGAAGTTATTTAATTAGTAAAATCAATTGTCTCAAATGTATATCTATAACAAAATCCCGTAATAGTTTATATTATATTTTAAATATTATTTTTTTATAATGAACAAGATGTTTGAGTAATTTACGTATATTTAAACTTTTACACTTGATGGTGTCAAATTGTTAAATTTCTATTAATTTTTTCGCTCTTAATTTATTACTCATTTTCTATTTATGATTTTTCTTTATTTACATAATATTTCATACTATTTAATGATAATTTTAGTTAAATCGAATGTGTTAGATCCCAAAGGAAAAAATACTAGAAGGGAGGTTGAATAATGTTTATCAAAATTTAAGTCTTGCTTATAAAATTTACAGTTTACAACACTTCTTTCATATTAAACAAAATATTTTTATATTTTGAAAATAGTTAGCAGCGGAATTTATAGCAAAAAACCCCTTAATTTTTAAATCAATGGCTTGAGGCAGTAATGTAAGTAAATCTTTGCTAAATAAGTTTAGCAGAGACTAAGCAAACAGGGATAAAGGAAATAGTTAATTTAATTCATTCAGAACTCACTTGACTGCTTCTATAGATAAGGCGGAGCGTCCTTGACTCAATGTAACAGATAAGCAGTAAAGTAAAGTAAGCAGGAGATTTTTATAGTAATTTGATCTAAGTTTACTCCACTCTTCTTTTCTTTACTTAAGAAAGTATTAAGAATGTTCACACAAAACAAAATACAGCAGGACACTTAGTCCAAAAATACAGTAGGTCGCTAAAATCAGATTGAGTTACACAGACTAAAAGAAGATAAAATATCTTGCTTGTTATCTCTAAACAGTAAGCTCCTTGTTGAGCAAATTAGATAGCACTTGTTCAGGTGAAAATTTGTGTTTTGCTAGACTCTTAAGATTTCAGATTGTCAAAGCAATTTCTTGGTTGTTCGGTTATCATAAATGAAATTTATGACTCCTATTTTTTTACTCCAAAAATCTATCAGTTGAGATTTTAAAATAGATCCGTTGGAGTTGTACTGTCTTGATAGTGACTTGTACCTTTACAGTTGTTCCTTGCTTAGCTCAAGTAGATAGCCATTACTAGTATTTTTTGAAAAGTCTTTTAGAAGTTGACTAAGCAGAGTAAAAGGTAGGGTCTTTTCCTAACAATCATGTTGCATCAGTCTTTGCTTATACAACTATAAGCAAGACTATCCTTAGAAGTTTCTTCGCAACTTCAAGACCCTTTCTGATTAAGCAAAGTCTTCACTTGTGATTAAAATCCTTACTTAACTATAGCAGAATGTATCCACCTAACAAGTTGGATATTTTCTAACTCCTTTTACATCATATAAGTAAGGACTATATTAAATCATTAATTCTTATAAATAGTAAAAATAAATCAATAAGCAAGAGTAATATAAACATGGATGCATTAACAATCTCCCCCTAATTGATGATGTCAAAACGAGTCATTTTGATCACCTCAACAACCAACAAGATATATTTCATTTCATTAAATAAAAAATTGGGTACATGAATAAATGAAATACATGAAAGATAATAACAAAAAAAAAAACTATTTTTGCTTCCCTTCTTCATCTGCAGATTCTTTAGACTCTTGTTCCATTCCAAAGCTCAGTAGCTCCAGCCTTCTTCTTTCTTCAGCAACCTCCTTTTCTGTTAGGTTTTATGAACATTTGATGATGATTGTCTTTAGAATACTTAGGAATACAAATGTACAGAAAAGTATTGGTTTGTAACACTTTAGTTTTGTAGCTAGCAGTAGTATCTCTTGTTTGTAAATTAGTCATTATAATAAAGAGATAGGTTCATTTCTTTTGTATGTACTGCTGGAATACTTGTTGAGTTTGTTCAACAAGTTGTTTAAATTAATTAGTCCTTCGGAGATTGATTTTGGCTTGTCGGAGATTAAGGGAAAAGTCCACCAGAGATTAAAGTTTTGTTCATCAGAGATTGGACTTTGCCCATCGGAGATTGAAGAATCCTTCATCGGAGATTAAAATGTTTTGTTCATCGGAGATTGAAGGATTGGTCATCGGAGATTAAAGCTTACGTCATCGGGGATTGTAACTAAAGAGTCAGAGATTAATGCTGACGTCATCAGAGATTAAAACAATACCTCGGAGATTAAAAGCTGACATCACCAGAGACTAAAGCCAAAGCATCGGAGATTACACGAAGTAAAGCATCAGAGATTACACGTTGTAAAGTATCGGAGATTACTCGAAGTGATCAGGGACTAATTAAAGAAGCTATCGGAGATTAGTCGAAGACTTAATCACTGATGGAGTTAAAGTTCAAATCAAAGAAGGAAAGTCTTCCATGAACACGTAGACTTTGTTGAAGACGTAGCTGACAAGGAAACTTGTTAGAAATCTTTCAATTGGAAAGATTGTATTTGATTTGAATTAGGAAGCTAGGTTTTTGATAACTTAGTTTTAGAAGCTGTAATTATAAATTACAGAACAGAAATACGAAGCGTAGTGGTGTGTATAGAGAGAAAAAATTGAAAGTGTTGTATTTTATACACAGAATAGAAGCTGACGATCAAAGCTTGTTTTGATTGTTAGAAAACTTGTAATCAATTGTTAAATCAATAAAAGCAATTGTTTATAGAGTTTTGATCTTGTTCTTTATATTCCGCAGAAATTTAATTTCTTAAAGAACAGGAATTCGAAGAAGTTGCAAGAACTTGTATTCAACCCCCCTTCTACAAGTTCTAGGCCATCTCACTGGGAAAACAATTGGTATCAGAGCCTCTAATTGAAAATAATCAATTAATAAGATTCTGAGATGGCCAACAACGACGAAGCAAGCAGCTCTAACATGATTGCACATAATGGAGGACGTGATGGTGGAGCCAGGATCCCTATTCTGAAAAGGGATGAATATCCAATGTGCAAACAAAAGATGTATATGCATTTGAGAGCAACAGATCCAGATTATATAGATAGGATTGAGAAGGGTCCTTATCTACCCAGGAAATTTATTCCTGCAAAAAGCGTCGAAGGATCTATTGTTGCAGAACACTTTGTACTTGCACCAGAAAGTGATTATACCAACGAGGACAAGTTACAAGTGTTGAAAGATGCTAAAGTTATGAACATACTTTATAATGGAATAGACAAACATATGTTCAATAGCATCATCAATTGCACGACATCTAAACAAGTCTGGGACACTATCAAGGTCCTATGTGAGGGGACTGATCAAGTCAGAAAGAACAGACGTTCACTGTTGACTCAACAATATGAGTTCTTTCAAGCAAAGCCTAATGAACCAATCACGTCAATCTATGACAGGTTCAATTCTTTGCTTAATGACTTGACCATACTTGGTAAGACATATGATAATGAAGATATCAATACCAAGTTCATGAGAGCCCTTCCTCCTAGCTGGGATCCAAAGACTACTGTGGTAAGGGAGGCTCATGATATGGAAACACTCACATTGGACAGGCTCTACGGAAATTTAAAGACATATGAACTTGAAGTAGAGCAAAGACAGTGCATGCATGGAAGAGATAAAGGAGCTGCGTTGATGGTTGAGACAAACAAGTCTCAAGAGAAGCTTGATGATGAATCCTCTAATGCTAGCTCGACTGATAATGAGGATGAACTGGATACCGATGATGACATGGAGGAATTCATGGCATTCATGGTTAAACAGTTTAAGAAATTTAAGGCTAGCAGAAAAGGAAGGAAGTCATCAAGAAAACCTAACCCTAAACGAGAAGGTCAAAAAGTCACCTTCGACTTAAAGAAAATAAGATGCTACAATTGTGATGGGTTAGGGCACTTTGCCAATGAGTGCAAGAAGCCTAGATCTAATGATAGATCTAAGGATGAAAAATCAAGAAAGGACTTTGCTGACAAGAAAGCTAAATCCAAGAGCAAAGCCTTGATTACTGAGGGAAAAGATTGGATTGACAGCGATTCTGATGAAGAAGTTGTCAACTTTGCCCTTATGGCTCGTAGTGACGAGTCAAATGATTCTGCAAAGGTATGTAATGCAAATCAGAATTTTAACGTGCTTAATTTACTTGATAAATCTAGCATTGAAAGCATGCAAAAAGATATATCTGATTTGCATGTCAGTTTTAGGTCTTTAACTATAGAGCATACCAATGTAAAAGAATCACGAGACAATCTCTTAAAAAGAAACAATTTTCTTGAAGAGAGATTGGCACAGTTTGATACAATCAAGTCGGACTTAAACAAAGCACATCATATGATTGATGCTTTGAAAAAGAGGGAATATTACTTAGTAGAGCAACTTGAAATTGCTCAAGCTAAGATTAAACTGTGGAATACTTCCTCTAAAAAGTTAAAAGACTTGGTAGAGTATCAAACTATAGGTCAAAAGTCTGGACTAGGTTATGATGAAAATCTTGATAGTAGTTCAGATTTAATTGATCATTTTGAAGCTGTTGAGTCCACAACTGAAAAGCCTAAAGATGCTAGAAAAATTAACTTTGTATCTCCGGTTCATGAACCCAGATTTATTAACATTCGAGATCAACAAAACACTGAAAAAACAAGTTTTAATCAAACGACAGTGAATATTGTTGAGAAGAATGAAATCAAACATTTAAATATTGGGTTTATGTCAAAGAAACAGTTAATAAAGAAATTGGAAACTGTTCCAATACAAAAGGCTGAAAAAGTTGTGGAATCAAACAGAAGCAAGAAAAATAGGAATGGCAAGTTAGGCATTAACAAATATACCAACTATGCTTCAATGCCTGATGCTCCTAGAAAAACATGTCATGTATGTGGTAATCCAAACCACATAGCTATGCACTGTAGGAGCAGAAATAAAATTCCTATGATTGAGACTGCTAACTCAAAGACAATAAAAGATAAATCACCTGTAAAAAGGTCAAGTAATCTTTGCATAGAAAATAATAAATCAAAGTCAAGTAGTCTCACAAACAATGGAAGCAAGACTATAAATTGCCCAATTAAAATCAAACATGGAAAGAGGCAGTCGACTTATTCTGAGTCAAGTCTTGAAACTGCAGCTAGTGAGAAAGGACTCAAGAAGATTTGGGTCACCAAAATCTCAAACTAGTTCTCTCTACTGTGCAGGGCAAAAAGAAGAAATCATGGTACTTGGACAGTGGTTGTTCAAGGCACATGACTGGAGATAAGTCCCTGCTAAAACAGTATGAAGAGAGAAGTGGCCCAAGAGTCACTTTTGGAGATGACAGCAAAGGCCATACAAGAGGATATGGATCTGTTGAACATGGAGATGTCATCTTCACAGAAGTAGCACTGGTTGACGGCTTAAAGCACAATCTACTAAGTGTGAGTCAACTATGTGATAAAGGATTCAATGTCACTTTTAAAGAAGATCAATGCTTAGTGAGTGACAAAGAATTAGGGACTGTGATTTTGACAGGAAAAAGAAAAGGGAATTTGTACATTGCAAATCTCATTTCTCCAACTGATCAAATCACATGTCTATATAGCAAAGCTTCAACTGATGAGAGTTGGCTTTGGCATAAGAAGCTTTCCCACTTGAATTTCAAGAATATCAATAGTCTTGTGGGGAAAAGATTGGTATCTGGCATTCCACAATTGGAATTTACACAAGATGGATTGTGTGATGCATGCCAGAAAGGAAAGCAAAGAAGTGTATCATTCAAAAACAAACCAGTAACATCAATCACTGACCCTTTACAACTTCTCCATATGGATTTGTTTGGTCAAGTGAATGTGATGTCTATATTAAGAAATATATATGCACTGGTAATTGTTGATGATCACACAAGGTATACTTGGGTAAAATACCTCTTTGCAAAGAATGAAGCTGCTCAGTTAATTATTAATCATGTCAAGAAAATAGAAACTGAGTCAGGAAAAACAGTGAGGGTAATAAGAAGTGACAGAGGAACAGAATTCAAAAATTCCCAAGTAATTGAATTCTGCACTAAGAAAGGAATTACTCATCAATTCTCTGCACCTAGAACTCCTCAACAAAATGGAGTTGTTGAGAGGAAAAATATAACCCTCATTGAAGCAGCAAGGACCATGTTGCAAGAGGCTAAGCTTCCTACCTATTTTTGGGAGGAAGCTATAAGCACTGCATGTTTTACACAAAACAGGTCCTTGATAAAAAAAGCCTACAACAAAATACCATATGAGTTAATGACTGGGAGAAAACCAACTCTCAAGTTTTTACATGTGTTTGGTTGTAAGTGCTTTGTACTGAGAGATTCATCAGAGACAAGAGGAAAATTTGACAATAAATCTGATGAAGCAATCTTCTTAGGTTATTCTCTGTCAATCAAAGCATATAGAGTTTATAACTTAAGAACCAAGGTCATTGTGGAATCCATTCAAGTTGCATTTGATGATGGAAAGATTCCAGAAATGCTTGGTCAAGGATTGCATGAACCTCTCAGTTTTGAGAATGAATTGGATGCATGGGAATATCCAACAGAGAATGCTGAAAATCCCCAAAACAACAATGATTCCTCTTTAATTGAGGGGGAGTTGACTGTTGTGCATGAAGTACCAATGACTGATGTATTATCAGAGACTAGAGTACTGAAACAAAATGAAACACAAGTCACTGATGACATTAATTCTTCATTGGAGACTAATGATACATCAGAGAATAGTATTCCTGATGCACACACAGAGACTATTGAGATATCTAACTCAGGGGGAGTTAATGAAGAAGAGATCAATGGTTTAGGGGGAGCAAACTCTGCTCATGAAGCTGGATTGAATCTTATCAATCTAGAAAATGAAGCCTCAAGTTCAAGATCAAATCTTCCAAAAACTAGACCATGGTTGAGAGACCACACAACAGATTTGATCATTGGAAATATTGAGGATGGAGTTAGGACTAGAAGTGCAACACAAAATGAATGTTTGTACCTCAGTTTTCTATCAAAGATTGAACCAAAGAAACTTGAGGAAGCACTTCAAGATCCTGATTGGATAATTGCCATGCAAGAAGAATTAAACCAATTCACTCGAAACAAAGTCTGGAGACTGGTACCCAAACCAAGGAATAGATCAATCATTGGTGCCAAGTGGGTCTTCAGAAACAAATTAGATGAAGCTGGTACAATTACAAGGAACAAAGCAAGACTGGTTGCAAAAGGATATTCTCAAGAAGAAGGAATAGATTATGATGAAACTTTTGCACCAGTAGCAAGACTTGAAGCAATCAGAATCTTCCTGGCATATGCAGCCTACAAGAACTTCAAGGTGTACCAGATGGATGTCAAAAGTGCTTTCTTAAATGGAAAATTGGAAGAGGAAGTCTATGTTTGCCAACCCCCAGGTTTCATAGACTCCAAATTTCCAAATCATGTCTACAAATTAGACAAAGCACTTTATGGCTTGAAACAAGCACCAAGAGCCTGGTATGATACTCTATCTCAGTTTTTACTTGAAAATAAATTTATTAGAGGTATCATAGATAAAACTTTATTTTATAGAAAGCAAGGCTCTGATATTATTTTGGTGCAAATATATGTAGATGATATTATATTTGGGTCTACAAATGAGAAGCTTTGTGAAAAATTCTCAAAACTTATGCAGTCTAGATATGAAATGAGTATGATGGGAGAATTAACATTTTTCTTAGGTTTGCAAATAAAACAATCAACTGATGGAATATTTATCAGTCAGTCCAAGTATGTCAAGGACTTATTGAGAAAATATGACTTAGTTGATTGTGCATCTGCAAAAACACCCATGCCTACTTC
>CM025785.1:28520857-28540031 GCA_014636745.2 Centella asiatica | reverse complement strand
TAACATTTAGCCTGTCGGGGATTAAATGTGACGTCATCAGAGACTAAGACTTCCTTCTTTAGAGTTCTGAAACAATTCCAGAAATCGAAATATATCTTATATGTCCAGAATCGTATAACCCTTCATCATCCCTGCATCCCATCTCCCGACTTACATATCAAATATGCAGAACACCCATTATTCATGTATCAAATATGATCAGAATATGTAATTCCAGAATATCAATACATGCAGAATATCATATATATTCAACATCAAATTCGGTAAACTTGTATTAACTGTATATATCAAATATATCGAATACAATTAAACACATAAATCCATATTAACGTCTCGCTTATAGCTCTGATACCACTGTTGGGTTTCGTATCATCAGACGCAGCGGAAAAATACGGTTTAAAATAAAACAAAACGAAACCCAAACCCAAGGATCTATGCGAAACAGTTTAATACAGATAGTTCAAGATTTTACCGATTAAAAGTGCGAATCTGAAACTTTGGTGAAGGTGTTGATCGTCTCCAAATCTTTAACGCAACTCAACTGGATAGTGTCTCTACGGTATCCACACGAACACCCGCGAACCGTCTTACGATTCGAGCCAAGAGGATAACAGTACTAGCTGTAAATAATCTGTATCTCTTTTATCTCTCTTAACCTCTCTTATGAGCGGCTACGTCAAAACGTTGGTTGTTCAAGAGAAAAATTCTATATTTATCTCTATCTCTTAGAGAATAGCTGATATATCATATATATATAGCCTTCTATAGAGTAGATTCCAAAACCTAATCTAATTAGGAGATTAGAATCCGAATCCTATATTCATTAGATATATATATTTAATCAAGTCTCACTTAATTAATATATGTACAAATAAATATATATTCGTATTTCCTTCCAAATGACTCTTCTTCATACAGATTACATATATATATATATATATATATATATATATATATATATATATATATATATATATATATATATAATTTAAAGTCATGATTTAATTAAATCAATCTTATTGATATATTAAAATCATTGACATTTAAATTATATCTCCTTGACGAATGTTCTATGTGTGTGACCCTGTAGGTTATTATTACGTTGGCAATAATTTTAAATCATATTATAAAATTATAAACAGTGAGCGGCATCTAGTAATACATCACTGTTACCCAAGTAATAATAAAGTCATAGATTCGACGTTACCTTTTGTGACCAATGTTTCAATGTAATTTAATCCTTTTAACCATGATATCTAAGATTAAATTCAAGGCATGGATGTGTCATCCTCTTCATAATTTAATCTCAGTTTTCTTGATCAATGAGTAAACTATATGAAACAAATCTCTATTTGAGCATGGTCATGCATTTCATAGTTTCACTCAATCAAGAGGCCTATAGATATCACCCCTAATTTATAGGAGGGTTAAATTTCATTTACATCATTCCCATTTCTCACATAACTCATTATGCATCCAACAATCACCTTTATCGTCCACCCGGTTAAAGGTGACTTTTGATAATGTCAAAACGCATAACTCCTTATGTAGAAATGTCATGACTTCAGGTCGAAGGACCATTACATCATTGTCACTATGAGAATTACTTATGACACATAGCATAACGCTCCATGTAGAATTCTCATGGTGGGTCTATCCAGTACTATGTTCTCTAACATGTACCTATGTATCAACTTAATATATCTCGTATATATTTATGACCAATGAGATATAGCCATCAGTTAATCCACATACTAGTCTTAATGTATTATTGTTGTCCCACTGACAATGATACTCGACTAGGGACATTTAAGAATAATGATACTTTACATACTTATATGATCTCATATTCAAGTCACATACTTGAATCCATATAATTAGTATCATTCTTCTAAGGACATTTATTATGTTAACATTTATAATACGCAGTAAATAAAACATAATAAAAGTAATTATCATTTAACCAAAAAACATAACATAAACATGGTGTCACAATCATTACATAATTGGCCACTAGGGCATACACTCTAACAGTTCCTAGGTGGCAGACTTGTTTCTTGGTTTAGCAAGAAACAAAATTCAGTCTCTACATCAACAGCAGAGGCTGAATATATCGCAGCTGGGAGTTGCTGTGCACAGATCTTGTGGATCAAAAATCAACTCCTAGATTATGGTATGACACTAACCAAAATTCCAATTTATAGTGACAATACTAGTGCCATAGCCATAACTGAAAATCCAGTGCAACATTCAAGAACCAAACACATAGATATTCGATATCACTTCATTAGGGAACATGTTAGTGAAGGAAATATTGAATTGCACTGGGTTGCAACTGATAAACAACTTGCAGATATATTTACAAAACCATTGGATGAATCTACATTCAACAGACTAGTTTCTGAACTAGGAATGTTGAATTATGGTTCTAAAAATTAAGTTTTAAACTTTCAAGTTGTTTAACAGTTACATGAAGCTAGAATTAAATTTGTAGATTGCAGCTGTTCCTGTGAACAGATTTTTATGAAGCTAGAATTAAATTTCTGGATTCTAGCTGTTTTTTAATTAAACAGATTTTTGATGAAGCTAGAATTAAATTTCTGGATTGTAGCTGTTTTTAATTAAACAGATTTTTGATGAAGCAAGAATAATTAATTTTGAAAAAAGAAGCTGTTTTAAATTTGATAAAACAGAAAAATGTAGCTAATAATCATTAATATGATTGTTGGAAAAGTTTTTGAAAGATAAAACTAAAGCAGGGATTAAGTCCCTGAGAAAAAGTGTGATAAGAGATTAAAGGACTTATTCCCCGATATGTAGTTTAACTAATCCCCGATCGGTTAAAATTACTTCATCGGAGACTCGATTATTCCCCGATGTGTATTTTAATTAATCCCCGATAGATCAAAATTACAACATCGGAGAATGTCCTAATCCCCGATGCGTACATTTATAACATCGGAGACTATCTTAGTCCCTGATGAGTTATTTCATCGGAGACTCGACTAATCCCCGATGCGTTCATTTATAACATCAAAGATTATCTTAGTCCCCGATGAGTAATTACTACATCGGAGACTAATCGGGTCAATCTCTTATCACACGGGTTAATCAGAGATTAGGGCAATCTCTGAAAAAGGGTAAATTGGTAGTTACCCATGATCTTTGAATAGCAAACGTTTCTCATACGTTAATAAAAGTAATTTCAAAAACGTTTGTAATCACAAGTATCAAAATCTGCAATTTGATTTCTCTCTGCAATTTAATCTCTCCTTGAGTTTTCTTCATTAAGATTACAGATCTCTTCAATGGCGACCAAAACAGTTTGCTTCAAGTTTGGTGAGTTTGAGTTTATCAAGACTAACCATGCAGGGGTGGCCGATAAGTACGAGTACGAAGCAAAATAATACCCCTTTGTGGATTTTCTAAAGAACTCTCCATTACAATATGCCATTTATGAAACTCCCATCCAAGCTGCAGAAGTAATTACAACCATGTGGAGCACTGCAACAGTCACTAACAAAAGTGATGAATCTCCACAGGTAAGTTTCAGGTATGAAAACACAGAATATACTATTACTCATACCATTGTTAATAATGCACTTCATTTACCCATCAGGGAAAACTATGACCCTCTTGCCTCTGATGAAGAACTTATAGGTATGTTTAAGGAATTAAACTATAATACTGAAATAAGTTCTGTTGGGACCATCACACGTCCCCATCTTAGGTTAGAGTGGTCATTGTTCTTTGACATTATTACAAAAGCTTTTACCTCAAAATGCAGTGGATATGATGTCATCACCACTATTTCACAACAAATTGCATATAGTGTGTTATATGATAGGCATATTAACTTAGGGCTTTTGATTTTGCAAAACTTGATGGACAAACTTAAAACTGGCAACAAAACTAAAATTTATTATGCTAGGTTTTTAATGATGATTGCAAATCATTTAATACCTAACCTTAATATTGCTAGTATGCAAGTTGTTCCTACAGTTTTGCAGACTAAAAGAGTAGTCAGTGATTTAAAGAAGAATGAAGCCAAGGTAAATTTACCTCTTTACTATCCTATTGTCATGAGAAACTCTCTCAGTGACACTCTTCCAAACATATATTCTTTGCAATTCTTTGGGGATACAACACAAACACCAACTTATCCCCCAACATCTTCTCAATCACAATCCAAAGCCCCCTCCACAGCCTCCCAAAAGACTGTGGTTGAATATACCAGAAAAGCCAAAAAGCTCCCAATAAAAAGAAAAATAATTGAGGGAGTAAGTGAGGATGAGGGAGAAACAGAAGCTGAAGTTCCACTTCAGAGAAAGAAGAGAGTTATAACCCAAAGCCAAAAGCAATCCATTGCTTCCCAAAAGGCAATTGAGGTTATAAGGAAAGACAGTAATCTGTTTATGTCCTCCCAAAAGGATATTGACATTGAAGATAGTCCTCAACCAGGGACATCTGTTACAGAGTCTGCACAAACTCTTGGTCACAGCCAAGAGGAACCAAATAGAGAGAATACAAAAGAAAAGAGTGACATAAGGAGTGCACACACAGAGTCTCAAATTGATGTTCCTCAATTTTTAATCTCTGAGGAACAACCAACACTCCCCACTGTACATTCTTCTCCTTTTTCTCCCATTCTTGATTCTTTTGATGTAAATATAACTGATTCTCTTGATTTTTCCCAAGAGGAGCCAATACTCGAGACAAGTTCTCATGCAATTTCCATGGATAGCTCCCTAGCCCAAGATACACAAAGGGAACCCCCTATCCATGCTGTCACAAGCACTTCTCAAACCCTCACTTCTGTAGGAAAGAGTGACACCATCAAAATGAGTGAGGCTGTGAGAATAAATAGTGAAAGTCAGGCTCCTGACCTGAAAAAAAGAGAGCACATACACATAAAAGAGAGTCAAGCTTTAGAAAGCTTGGAAAAAGGAGAGATAGAGAAGCTGGGTGCCTAACCCCAGGCAAAAGGAGAGGGTGTGAGCAAGTATGAGATCCTTGGAGAAAAGAACATAGAGAAATTTTCTACAGGTGAGTTTTTCAAGCCTGTGGCTCCCTCCACTCAAATCCAAACAGAAGCTCCAACTGTCTCTCCATTAACAAAAGAAGTTGGAGGTAGCTCCAGTGCAGTGGCTGCAAATTTGCAAGTCATTTTAGAGATGTCAAATGCAGCTTATGAAGAACTTTTAAATCTTCAACAAAGAGAAGATCATATTTCTGCTTTGAAGACTAGACTTGTATTTGAATCTACTGCTACTGAGGAGACTCCAGAGCAAGAAAATGTCGATGCATGGCTGGATTCAGAATTTACCAACTCCCTGGAGGATGCAGCTGCCCTATACAGGCAGGAATACTTGACCAATGTGGGGTCCATTGCAGCTGCAAAATCCTTTCAAGATGTTGCAGATGAAGTGACTAAGGCAGTGAAACTAAATGCAAAATTCATTCACTACTTGGCCACTGGCATGAAGACAGAAATGGCGAACATGAAACAGCAACTGGAGTTGGCGACTGACAACATCAGGAGGCACTATGAAGGTCACTTCTCAAGGCAAACTGTCATGCAGATTCAAACCCTGATAAAGGATAAGACTAAATCTGACAGTAAGATGTGCCTTCTTGAAGTCAAAATGGATCAAATACATAACCTCCTGAAAGACATTGCTGCCCGACTACCCAACTCTGCCCCCTCTAAGGATGCTGATGTCAAAAAGGGGGAGAGTGGTCCATTACCTACACCAACAACTACACCAACAACTACACCATCTTCATTACCACAGCCAATATATGCTAACATTGATGAAGAAATTCAGGCAAAACTGTCAAGGCTTGAATCCAAAGTTCAAAAACTGCCAATATCATCCAAGCCATCAAGCCAGAATCTTCTTCAAGTTCCAACAGAAAGCCAAACTCCAACAGAGCAAACTCCTTCCTCTACAAAACAGCCTGAAACAGCCCCAAGCACATCCAGAGATAAAGGCAAAGGCATTATGATTGAAGAACCATCACAGCCTGAACAGCCTAGACTAATGGGAGATGCAATAAGAGCTGGGAGGATTTTCAAGCCTGTTGAATTGAAAGTTGAAGGGGGAGTAGTTCGAGTAACTCTTCAAGATCCAAGGCTAGTGGAATCTGACTTCTTAGCTGCTCAAGCACTTCAAGAGAAATTTGACAAGGAGGAGCAAGAGATCCTAGCCAAGGAGAGAGAGGAGGAGAAAGCAAGAGAAAGGAAAGCTCCTAAAACTAAGAAAAAGCCTTCACAGCAAAAAGCAGCAGAAACAAGAAGGAGAAATAAGGAGTAGCAGAGGCTGAGGTAAAGAAAGTTGCAAGGAAGTTTCAAGTTAAGGAAACTGCTATAATTCCTGTACCTGAAATTCTTAAACCACAACCTATTTCTTCAAGGAAACCTCCTGTAAAGGACAATATGGTCAGTTCTTCAAGTCAAAAGTCTGCAGTAAGAGAGCCACCATTAAGTTTCAAGGGAAAAATCTACATGGTGGAATCTGAACCACTTGGAATATGGTATGAAAATATTCATGACCAGAAAATCTTCTTTCAATATGACAGAGATCTAGATCGATTAACAGAGAGGAATGTTGAAGACTTTATAAGACTATTAAGAAATGCAGAAGGACCAAGTGAGGTGGAATTGAAGAAGCTATTTGAGGAAAGGTTGAAGTATTTCAAGGAATTGAAAAGGAGGAAGTGAACAAATAAAAGTTGTTATGTGAATGTTGAAGTAAATAATTATTGAAGCCAGACATAGTCTTGGGTAGCCAGAGTTACTCTTGGAGCAGCTGAATGTATTATTCAGTGTAGCCAAGGTTTGTTTAAATCTTGGAGAAGCTGGGTAAATTATCTAGGGGGAGAGAAGCTGAATGATAGATCAAAGATCTTGAATTCAGGTACATTTGTAATTTTATTATTCTTTATTCTTTTTCTAAGTAAATTTTGATAGTTGAGTTTTGACATCATCATCAACCTTGAAATTATGCTTATCATTCTGATATTCATAATTAGGGGGAGATTGTTAGGTTTTATGAACATTTGATGATGATTGTCTTTAGAATACTTAGGAATACAAATGTACAGAAAAGTGTTGATTTGTAACACTTTAGTTTTGTAGCTAGCAGTAGTATCTCTTGTTTGTAAATTAGTCATTATAATAAAGAGATAGGTTCATTTATTTTGTATGTACTGCTGGAATACTTGTTGAGTTTGTTCAACAAGTTGTTTAAATTAATTAGTCCTTCGGAGATTGATTTTGGCTTGTCGGAGATTAAGGGAAAGTCCACCAGAGATTAAAGTTTTGTTCATCAGAGATTGGACTTTGCCCATCGGAGATTGAAGAATCCTTCATCGGAGATTAAAATGTTTTGTTCATCGGAGATTGAAAGATTGGTCATCGGAGATTAAAGCTTACGTCATCGGGGATTGTAACTAAAGAGTCAGAGATTAATGCTGACGTCATCAGAGATTAAAACAATACCTCAGAGATTAAAAGCTGACATCACCAGAGACTAAAGCCAAAGCATCGGAGATTACACAAAGTAAAGCATCAGAGATTACACGTTGTAAAGCATCAGAGATTACACGTTGTAAAGCATCGGAGATTACTCGAAGTGATCAGGGACTAATTAAAGAAGCTATCGGAGATTAGTTGAAGACTTAATCACTGATGGAGTTAAAGTTCAAATCAAAGAAGGAAAGTCTTCCATGAACACGTAGACTTTGTTGAAGACGTAGCTGACAAGGAAACTTGTTAGAAATCTTTCAATTAGAAAGATTGTATTTGATTTGAATTAGGAAGCTAGGTTTTTGATAACTTAGTTTTAGAAGCTGTAATTATAAATTACAGAACAGAAATACGAAGCGTAGTGGTGTGTATAGAGAGAAAAAATTGAAAGTGTTGTATTTTATACACAGAATAGAAGCTGACGATCAAAGCTTGTTTTGATTGTTAGAAAACTTGTAATCAATTGTTAAATCAATAAAAGCAATTGTTTATAGAGTTTGATCTTGTTCTTTATATTCCGCAGAAATTTAATTTCTTAAAGAACAGGAATTCGAAGAAGTTGCAAGAACTTGTATTCAACCCCCCTTCTACAAGTTCTAGGCCATCTCACTGGGAAAACATTTTCTCTCTTTAGAGTTTCTTGCTCTTGTTTCCTCCTTTCCATCCTTTCCCTTTTCCAGTTTTACTCTCTTTCATTTTGCTGATCACTGAGTTTCTTCATTTTCAACTTGTATTACTTGATCTTGGATTCAGAATCTTTGATACTAACAAGCAGTTTAAAACTCTTAACAGGCCCTGACTTCTTTTTCATTACATCAACTTCCTCAAGTGTCTTCTGAAGTCTCATATAAAGAGAAGGATTTAGAATTTGTACAGTAGAGTTAGGAATAGGTCTGGGAACCCTTCTTTTACCAACAGGAGTCGTAGCAAGAGCAGGAGTCAAAACTTGATTTTGTTGTTGTTGTGCATCTTGATCTCTCTCCCCCTTTTTGATATCATCAACCATAAAAGGGAGAAAGTCAATCAGCTTGTTGAGAATTAGCATGATCTAATCCTGCTTATGCTTAATTTTGTTGATTCGTTCTTCAAGCTCATAAGCAGCAGGAGGAGCCTTGGAGCTTTGTACAGATTCAGCAAGCTAATAGTGAAGACTGGCCAAAACTTTATCTATTTTGGAATCAAGTTCAGTAAGCCTTTTCTTGGTAATTTTGGAATGTGACCGGGCTAATTTTGTAGGCTTGGAAACAGCAGATGGAGGCTTGGAAGGATAAGAGTCTTCAAGCCTAACTGGGACAGTGGACTTACCAGAAGCAAATGGTCTTATTTGTGCACAAGAGAAATCTTTAGACGAGAGGTCAGCAGGAGGAATATATCACTCAGTAGCAGGAATATTGGTAGTAGGAATGTTGGCAGCAAGAATGATGGGAAACCTATGTCTGTGTATGTCTATACGAAGCCTATTGGAAAAGGCAGTAGCAGTATCAGTAGAATGTGGGGTTGAGTTGATCATATTTTATGCCGCTCTCCAAGGATTTTCATTATGTACCATGAAGTTCGGAGATCTTCTAAAAGAGTCTAAAATTGCTCGCATGCCCATTCCACACCAGTAGGAATGAAGCATGGGGGAAAAGAGAATAAAATTAGCAGGCAGCATATAAGAGAAGAAATCGTCAGTTAATCCAAGTCATAGTCTTTGACTTCTTACTGATGCTTCAGAAGGAATGATCTCTTCTTGAAGTTCTCTCATAGTTACTGTTGAAGTTCCATAGATGCTACTTACATTTTTAGCAAGGAAGTCCTTAGATTTTTTTTCAAGCATATGATTAAAAAAGTGCTCATAGAGCACAATTTCCTTTTCATAACGAGTATAGAAAGATGTGTGCCTGACATATGCATCAAAACCAAGCTCCTTTAATCTTTTTCAGTAGAATCCACCAGAAGTGTAGCACTGTGAGGTCAAGATTATAATCAAGAAGACAGTAGTCATTTTGAAGGTCAAAGCTGTTGTCTTCAGTTAGGTCTCTTTTGACCAACCTGAATCCAACAACAATTACCTTGGCCATCCATTCGGTGTTTCGTACCTTGTTGAGATCTTGCTCCCCCTTAGCAGTAGGAGCTTCTTCAGCAAGGAGAATATTAACATCTGCTGCTTCATTGTCCTTTTTTTTTATAGTAGGCTCCACCTGAGAAAGTACCCGTGTTAGTGAAAGGCCACTAGGTCCTTCAAGAATGTGTTCAGCAAGGTATGCCTTAGGATCCATGCCTGCTTATTCCGCATCTTTTATCAGCAGCGCTATGATGAGTTCTTCAGATTTTTGTTCCATTCATCTTTTAGCAGGAACTTCATCAGAGCTGTTATCAAAATCACTGTTGTTGGAGTCTATAGTTTTCTTGGCTTTGCCCTTCCCTTTTACAGCAATGTGTTATCTTTTTTATGGTTGAACATCTCTAATAGAAAAGGGAGTCAAGATAAGAAGTCAAGAAATAAGAAGTTTGTTGAGGGCAGCGGGAGTCTCTGCTAATTGATCATTTTGGAATTCTTTCTTAATGATTGGTTCGAGTTTGATCAGATCAACAAGACATATGTCGGTATGTTGTTGTTCTCCAGTAATCTCTATATTAGCAGCGTCTTCCTTTGCTTCTGGACCTGTGACACTGTCAGGTGTGTCAGGAAGCTCCAGTACTTTGGTGATGTTGACCAGTTCAGTAGGTGTGGAAGCATCACTTGCTGAAGGGAGTTCAGCAGTTAGAGTCAGTTGGTCATTAGCAAGGACTTCCTCTCTAACAACATCATTTCCTTGAAAAGTTCATCAGATGAACTTTTTAGAGTGGCAGCAATGACCACTAGTGACTTGGCAGCAGGATGATAGTTATCGATTTCCTTGAAAAGTTCATCTTCTGCGGATATGGTAGTGATGGGGACAATAAAAGGAATTTCCTACTGACCTTGTTTTTGTTCCTCATCAGTAGGAGGCTCAATGTTTGATCCTCTTTAAGCAATAGCCATTGCAACAACATCTTCATCATACAATTCCATGAAAAAATCATACATCTCCCTTTCCTCAGAGTCGAGGGTGGCTGGATCAAAGTTAAGATCAGCAACAACAATCTTAGTTTTCTTTTTAGGTCACTGTATTTGAGCAACAACTCATCTTTTCCTGTTGGATTTGGTCTTACTAGCAAGGTTTGTCCCATAAAAGGACATTGCATATCCTGATGTCGTTCAGCAAGATCCTCAGCATAGTCTGTTGCCTTCTTGGTTCTTCTTTTTGGAGTAGCCTTTGCTAGTGCAGCAAGATTGCGTTCGTAATTTTACAAAATTATTGGGGTAATGATTTTGCTTTTAAGTAGCTTCTTGGATCTAGTTCCTACTGGGAAGGATTTCCAAGAATTCCCTTGAGTAATAGGGACAAAGTTCGCTCATGCCTGATCTTGGTTTTCTTCTTACTGGAGAAGAATTCTTTAAGAAGCTGGAAGAAAATTTGGGCCTAGTTGATATCCTGCTCAAACTTCAGCAGGGATACAAGGGAGATAACATTTGTTGATGCCTCATCTTGGGAAGTGAATTTGCACATCAAGGTTTTATGGAGGATGTCCATGAGGAAATCTCATTTCTTTAGAAAATCCTTTCTCTTCTTGGTGTTATGAGTCTTGATGTACCCAAGATTTGGTAGTACAGCAAGGACTAGTGTGAGCAAAGGCAGCAAGTCCTAACTTGTCATCTGGAGTGTATCCCTTATGTTAGCTGCTATGATTGAGACTTGTTGTCCATTGACTTGCCCGATGATGTTGTTGTATCCTACTTGGACACCCTGACAAAATTCCTTTATGATTTCTCCAAAGATAGGGCAGTCAACAATGATAACATATCTAATTCCACTTTTCCTTAATAGTCTTATAACATCTATAGTTTCAGCATCTTGTTGATCGTCAGCAAAGGAGTCTAAGTCGAATATTGAGTTTGACTCAATTTTATCTAGCTAGTTTGCCATCTTGCTGTAGGTAATTGGAGAAATTGGTGGTTTTAGGACGAAAAGCGGTGGTTTAGGCAGAATTTTGTAGAGAGAGAATTTTTTTGTTTAGAGAGAGTTGAGAGCGATTGAAAGTTAAAAAAAATGGGAGGGGTGAAAGAGTTTATATAGGGGTGAAAAGAAGTTGAAGAGGTTTAGAGAAGTTACTGATATGAATAGTGGAAGAGTTAGTGGGAGATGAATATGTCGGTGTTAAGCGGAAGCCCATCCATCCGTATTCTATTTTATAGATAAATCCTATGATCGGCCTTTTGGTGGCATTCCAGTCCAA
The DNA here is from genome assembly GCA_014636745.2 of Centella asiatica. NCBI lineage: Eukaryota > Viridiplantae > Streptophyta > Magnoliopsida > Apiales > Apiaceae > Centella > Centella asiatica. The sequence goes on along the minus strand of CM025785.1, from coordinate 28,528,198 downwards.
AAGGAAGTGTGTAAGTTTTTGGTTTTTCTTCAAACCATAGAACCACGAAACTGCGAATAAGAGTAGAAGTGCATAGAGGAGCTCTGGAGTACAAAATGCAAGGAGCTTGGTTACAATAGGATCCGTTTTGAGAACGTAGAATGTCAGAGAAATTAAAATGAAAAACGATCGCCAACTCACGTATCCGATTTTGAGGTAGTAGTGAGAATTAATAACTGACAAGACAACAACCATAAATAGATAATGGGGCATAGTGACATTAAATGAGGAGAGAGAAATCAACGGTTAAAGTAATGATGGGCTATTTTTACAACAGTAAAAGTGAAAATAACGTCATTTTTTGATAAGTCATTGAAATGTCAGCAGGATATGGTTACAAGTCTTTGTTGGTGCTAAGGATTGATAAAATTCAGCAGTTAGAATATATCGTGCTTATAGACAACAGACAAATATGTCCTTGTTGGTTTTATAGTTACCACTGGGAGTCAGAATTGAGCAGAGAGTGTGAATTTCTAAGTAGCAAAAACATCATTTGCTTATAGTATAAGCAAGGTCTTGGAGTTAGTTTCTAAAACAATACTTTTCTTGAGGAGTCTTCCTTTTTTTTATCAAAATTGCAGCAGGGTCGATGTAGATTGAGACAGAAACATTGATGAATGCTGCTCAATGTCAGTAGGTAACCTTCATCAGCAAAGATTGTCCATCAGCAGCATCTTCGAGGCTTCTCCTTTTTGATAGATTTCAGCAGGATGAAGTGAATTGACACAACATAATTGAAAAGGATTGCTTCATTATCAGCAGAATCTTTTCTTTCACCTGAGCAGAGAGTTTATCGTATTGCTAAGGACATATGTCCTTGTTTAAGAGAAAAATGTTAGTACAACAGACTCTTACTCTAAATTTAGCATGCCTAATTCACTTATTAGTTTGTTAAAACGATTTTCATCCAAGGGTTTTGTAAAAACGTCTGCTAATTGATTTTCAGTAGGAATATAATTTATCTCTATTGTACCTTGCTATACATGATCTCTAATGAAATGATGTCTTATATCTATATATTTAGTCCTAGAGTGTAACACATGATTTATTATAAGCAATGACTACAACACTAATATTATCACAAAGTATAGGAATAGATTTGAAATCAAACTCATATTCAGCAAGTTGATTTTTCATCCATAGAATTTGGACAACGCAACTTCTTGTTGATATTTATTCAGCTTCAGCCATAGAATTTGCTTCTTGTTGAACCATGAGACAAGTCTTCCTCCCAAAAATTGGCACACTTGTGCTTTTTCAATCAATTTTACATCCAGCAAAGTCTACATCTAAATATCTAGCAAGGTCAAAGTTAGAATCTTTTGGATACCATATTCCTAAGTTAGGAGTTCCTTTGAGATATCTGAAAATTCTCTTAACATAAGCTAAATGTGATTCCTTGGGGTTAGATTGAAAACGTGTATAAATACATGTAGCAAACATAATGCCAGGTCTGCTTGCAATTAAGTAAAGCAAGGATCCAATCATACCTCGATATCTTGTTATGTTTACACATTTACCTTGCTCATTTTTATCCCACTTTGTTGCTGATGACATTGGAGTTTTCATAGGGCTTGATGTTTCCAATTCAAACTTCTTAAGCAGGTATTTGGTATACTTGGATTGATTTATGAAAACTTCATTAATGCTTTGCTTAATTTGAAGTCCAAGAAAGAAATTCAACTCTCCCATCATGCTCATCTCAAATTTGTTCAGCATAAGCTTAGTAAACTTGCACAATGTTTTACGTCAGTAGGACCAAATATTATATCATGTACATAAATTTGTACTAGTAGTGTTTTATCTTTATGTTTCTTAATAAATAAAATAGTGTCAACTTTACCTCTACTGAATCCTTCATTAACTAAAAAGGAAGATAGAGTGTCATACCATGCTCGTGGTGCTTGCTTAAGTCCATATAAAGCTTTGTCAAGCTTATATACATGATTTGGATGGGAATGATCAGCAAAACCTGAGGGCTACTCAACGTATACTTCCTCATAAAGTTGTCCATTCAGAAAGGTACTTTTGACATCTATTTGAAAGACTTTGAAGTCTTTATAAGCAGTAAAACCAAGAAAGATTCTTATGGCTTCAAGCCTTGCTACTGGAGCAAAGGTTTCATCGTAGTCGATCCCTTCCTCTTATGAGTAGCCCTTAGCCACAAGTCTTGCTTTGTTCCTTGTGATGATTCCATTTTCATCCATCTTATTTTGTAATATCCACTTGGTGCATGAGGACCCGAAATTTAAATATAAATAAAATAAGAATAATTCCTATGAGATATGAATTTTAAATACATGAGTTCTATGTCAATGTGATGTCCAAAATTTAATAATCTTAATTCCTTTGTAAAAACCATCAAAGGTATTTGAAAATATTAAATCTCAAATCTTATGTGAGATTAATTTAATAAATTGATTTAATAAACAAGGACATTATTAAATTATGTAGTAGTATTATGAATTTCTACTACTATCTTGCGGGATGGATAGCTGAGTAGTACCTCGTATAATGAATAAGCGTTACAGAAGTTGAAAATTTCTTCTCGATGAGTAAGTGTATTAAGAGCTGAGTCATTAGTAGTATGTACCATTGTTTGACACCTCGTAAGTGATCCATACTTACATGTAACAGTAATGATTAAGGTTATTATAGTAATCTAGTAGATTTCACATCAGAGACTAATTCGAAATGAGAAATATCCCAGATATTTTCATTTCCTAGAACCTATATAAGGAGAACCTCTACTACTCATTTTCTTCACAACACTCTCAAACACATAAACTCCTTAAACCCATGATAATAATATTCCTATAGCTTATTCTGCAGTATCGGAAGTTTGCCAGGTAAATACTAAGAGCTTTTATTAAGTTATTTATTTTCATTATTTAGTTTTTAGCTTGAATAGAAACCTGCATGAAACCTTGAATTATATTGTCCCTATAGAGATAAACCATATAGATAATCTTTATACTCTTAGAAATATTCTTCATATTGTTAGTCTCCGATGACTAATAATGTTAGTCTCTGATGAGTAACAACGTTAGTCTCTGAGGAGCAATTTTTAGTCTCCAAGTAGCAACTGTTGTTAATCTCTAAGGAGCAATTTTTTGTTAGTCTCCGACAGTATATAAGTTAGTCTCTAATAACTAAAAATGTTAGTCTCAGATAGTTAAAAATATGTTAGTCTCCTATGAGTAAAATATTAGTCTCCGAAGAATAAACTATTAGTCTCTGATGGGCAAAGTATGTTAGTCTCTGAGATACAAAGTTAAGAGTCTCTGACAGTATAAAACAAGTCCCCGACGAGTTTGGCGATAGCTTATAAGTTTGGAAATGACTTGCGAGTTTGGCACTGAACAATTATCCACCGAAAAGTTCGGCGCTGAGTTTGGCAATAGTCTAATGAATTACCGACGAGTTTGGCGATGAACATCCCCTGATGGTTGAAGACCATAATCCACTGATGGCCGATGACCATTCCCCTAATAGCCGAGGACCATTCCCTGACGGTTGAGGGCTATTCCCTGATGGGTAAGTCATCCCCTGATGTTTACCCTCTGATGGGTGGATTATCCCTAACAGGTAGTTTATCCCCTGACGGAGAGTTATCCCTTAACAAGTAGATTGTCCCCTGATGGCTATCTCGGATGACCAAGGATCATCCTCTGATGATCATGGATCATCCCCTAATGGTCGAGATCATCCACTAATGATCAGTCATCCCTTAACGATGGATATCCACTGATAAACATGACATCCCCTGACGAGTGAAACACCCCCTGATGGCCATCCCCTGATCATGTACGGACATCACATATGTACATACTCAAATTTATATTCAAGCATACTCCCATGCTAAGCAAACATGTTTATGTTTTACAGAAGTATTTCACCCAGCAAGTGAATTAGATTAGTAGCTAAGGACAAAGGCAAGTATATTCTCACTCTTATGTTTATTTCAGTTAAACGCATGATCAATTAATTCGACATGTGTACAAGGTTAATACTTTTCTGTTTAAAGTTCCTTGTGTATCAAAATGTTATGCTTTAATTTCCGCTAGCATGATATGAATGAAAGTGCATGGATATAACTGAACTTTGATTTATCATTTATTTTTCAATATTATATCTGTTCAAATGAATGAGAATGTAATGTCCTTTAAATTGGGCATGAGACTTTTATGTTCTTTAAAATGTGAAACATGCCACGTTATTGGCAAGATGAAAGGGAAAGTGCTAATGTATTTTTCACCTGACCTAGAGGTAACTGCAGGTTTTTTGACCTAACGGTAACTACAAGTCGTTTGACCTAGAGGTAACTACAGGTTGTTTGACTTAGAGGTAACTTAACTAACTATCAGAACCAAGTTGTGTAGTCTGGCCAACTGTTACAGTATGGTTAACATATCAAATAGGTTTAACCCCCAATGGATAAGTGGTTGTTTTTATTCAAAAAGGATCATATGATTGTATTATCATTTGAGATCCTTAGAAAGTTTAGAAGAACTCCGAGGTAGTTGTATTATTTCACCCAACCTCACAAACAGAATTATACTATTGATTAAGCTTTTTAGAAACTTTATGTTCTTTTCCTCTGTGTTTATATACTTGTTGAGCGTAAATCGCTCATCCTTATTAAGTTCATAATTTTAGGTCATGAGTAAGGCATAGTACCACGACGACAAGAGAAAATAATAAAGGGAGTAGCCTAAAAGAGCACCCAAGGAAAATAGTGGTAACAATTGTAATAGATTAAGTTTCCTCTGCAGAAATTGTACTCTGAATTTTGCAAGAATATATTAATAATATTTAGTATATTGACCTGTTATGGATGTGTTGTTGACTGTTTCTTTCTACTGACGCCACCCGAGTCCCGTATGGGATTTTGGGGCTATCACATGGTGCCTATTACTGTATGATTTCTTAGCCTGGGAACTAGATTCCAAACTTTGTTCTTGCTGAATTGGTTTAACTCTTCTTGGATAGCAAGGGCCCAATCAACATTAGTAAGAGAATCCTCAATTTTCTTTGGTTCCATCTGAGATACGAAACTTAGAAAACTATTTTCATTTTGAGCAGATATTCTAGTCCTTGCTGAACTTGTGGGATTTCCATTTATCAAACCTTCTGAGTGTGACTTACTCCACTTCATTCTTCTTGGTATATCTATTTGAGTATCTTGCTTCCTTAGTTCCTCTAAGTTGGGTTCATCATCTTTTACTTCAGCAGAGATGCTTTCTAATGGAATATTGTGTTCTGAAGGTTATTTAGCAGGATCTTCTTTAGTTTGTGCAGTCTGTTAACTTTGATCCTGTTCCTATATAGATTCTTCAACCATTACAATTCTTTTATTGAAAATACGAAAAGTCTTGTTATGAGTGGAATATCCTAAGAAAATACTTTCATCAAATTTTGCTTGAAATTTAGTTAAGTACTCCTTACCATTGTTGTGGACACAGCAGAGACATCCAAAGATATGAAAGTAACTGACGTTGGGTTTTCTTCATTTCCATAGCTCATATGGAGTCTTGCTTAGAGTTGGGTGTATGAAAGAGCAGATTTGCATATAGCAGACAGTATTCACTGCTTTTGCCCAGAAATACTTAGGGAGTCTATCATCAACCAGTAATGTTCTTCCTGCTTCTTCCAAGGTTCTGTTCTTCCTTTCAACCATTCCATTTTGCTGTGGAGTTCTTGGTGCTGAGAAGTTGTGAGATGTTCCTTGCTTATTATAGAATTCAATAAAGCCTCCAAAGTCAAATTCTTTTATGTGGTCACTCCTTACTGGCTTCATACTTAGTTCCTTCTCATTTTGCACTTGTCTACTGAACTTCTCAAACTCTGCTAGTACATCATTCTTGTGAACAAGAAATAATGCCCATGTATATATTGTGAAATCATCCACGATAGTGAATCTATATTTCATTCCACCAAGGCTAGTTGATATAGGGGCAAACAAATCAAGATGTAAGAGTTGGAGGGGCATAGAGTTTGATTTTTTAGGTTTGCTTAAGAAAGATTGTTTTGTTTGCTTACCAAATTGGCAAGCTCTACATGGTTTTTCTTTTTCAAAGGAAAATTTTGGTAAATCTTTTATTAGTTCTTTTGCAGTGAGTTTTGAAATGATTTTGAAATTTAAGTGTGAAAGTCTTTTATGTCATAGCCAACTAACATCTGTTGAAGTTTTAGCAAGAAAGCAAGTTATTTCAGCAAGACTTAGCTTAGCCAAATCTACTAAATAAACATTACCTTTTCTTGAACTAGAGAGCTACAAAGAATTTGTTTGAAGATCTCTTACTTGACATTGATTGTCTAAAAAGGTAACTTTATGCCCTTTTTCACCCAACTAACTTATACTAAGCAAGTTGTGCTTGACACTTTCCACATAAGCAACCTTGTTGAAACAGTCTATTCTATTTCCTGTTGAACCATATCCTTTTATTTTTCCAGAGCTATTATCTCCAGAAATTACTTGAGGTCCATCTTTTTCTTTAAAGTTAGTGAGCAAGGCTTTGTCTCCTATCATGTGCCTTGAAAATCCGCTGTCCATGTACCAAATTTGTTCCTTGCTCACAAACTACAATTCATAAGCAGAGTCACTTTGGTACCCAACAAAACTTGGGTCCAGTTAGGTTAGTACTCTTGAGGACCCATACTTGAATCATTTTTGGTCTTTAAGTCCTAACATTATAGTAAGGATCCGCAATGCAAAGAGAAGCAATGTGACCAATCCTATAGCAACAATAACATCTCAAATGCAACATGTTGTGTTGTGTGTGTTGCTTACCTCTTCTCTTTGGTTGAGGTGGTTTCCAGTGTTTGCTCTTAACCTAACCTTTGCTAAATCCAAATTCCTTGGATTGTTGTAACGATGAGCAGGGAGAACATGGTTCTTGTTAAACTTTCCACCTTTGGTCCATTTAGTACCACGTTCCTGCTTATAGTTACGATCAGCAGAAAATTTGTCCTTTAGCAAGGTAGCATTTCTGTTACCCTTTGTTTTAGTAGGAGGATCACACTCTGCTGAATGAATGGAGATTATTTTGCTGATAGATTCAGCTTCACTTTCTCCATTTTCTTCAGCAGGAACTTCGCAAGTTCCAGATCCAATTCTTCCTTGATCTAGCAAGCTTCTTTGGCTTTTCAGCAAAGTACAGGTATTAGAGGATGATTTGTTCCATGTGGAGATTATAGTTGTTAATTCCTCAACTTGGGAGGTTAACTTAGACTCTCTCTCTTGAGAGTCTCTGAGATGTTGTCTAAGCAGACTCCTTTCATCATCAGCAACAACTAACT